>JANHGL010002610.1:0-19828 GCA_024611195.1 Ceyx melanurus | reverse complement strand
TGGGGTCTCACCAGTGCAGAGTAGAGGGGGAGGAGAACCTCCCTTGACCTGCTGGCCACACTTCTAATGCATCCCAGTGTGCATTGTTGGCTCATGGTCATCCCCCTGTCCACCAGGACCCCCAGGTCCTTCCTGCTGTGGCAGGAGCCTGTTTTGCTCTAAGCCAGGGAACAACCTACCCAGAACTTAAAGCTGAGGTTCCCACTTGACCTAAACTGCACAAGGGGAATTTAAGCACAGAGGTTCGTTTAAGGGGAGTAAGTGCTGGACAGGGAATTGAAGTTATGAGAAAAAATCCTGCCACCAGTTGGAGGGTGGATATAGTTAACTCTTTTACTGCCACTCAACTCTCTATGAACCCTTATTCCTTCAGAGCAGAGTTAGGAATTAGCTTCCAGTCTTTTTTGACATCACTCAGTTGCACTGTATGAGAACTGTACATTCAGTTTCTTGAACTTTTAACAAAAAATGAGACTCCTCTTTATCCCTAAAGGGCAAGCAGCTCACTCCTTTGCAGAATATTTGTATTTCATCATTTGCCACAAGAAACAGATGTCAAAGGTTGAGGAGGTGGATTTTTACTTTTAACTTCAAATGCTTAAAAAAAAACCAAACACCAAAACAAACAACAACCAAAAAAAAAAAAGCAAAACACCAAACCAAAAAGAAAAAAAACCCAACAAAACCCCAAAACTTCATGGCCACAGAATTTGCTCAGCAGCTTAGGGAGCCCATCTGTCTCTGTGGGTGGTACACACAAGCACTTTGGAGGGAAGGGAAAAGAAATTACATGACAAACCCCTTAAGTACAGGGTAGGCTGGAGCACATGCTGTTCTTCTGGGCAGTGTTGATTCTGAAAGACAAACCACCAGGAAGGGAAATCCCTAGAGATGAAACCAGTGGCACTTCCTCCACACCATCCTTCAGAAGGATGAAGTCTAGCAGCTCCCCATCAGGGAGCAAGTACTACTGTATTAGCCAGAGGGATTAATAATTGACAGCAGGCCCTTCACTTACAAGTAGGCTTGTAAAGTATTAAGTATGCCAAAAATGTGAGGCTGCTCCAGGGTATAACAATTACCCTGCACCACTGGTCGTTGCTGCCTGGTGCATCTGCAGCAGTGCAACACAACTGGTACCTGGGCTGTGGTCTCAGCTTTTCCCTGGGAGGAGTGTGGAGGGGAGGAGAGGTAGTGTCTGCACAAGGGTTAAGAGCAGAAAGGGAGGAGACAGAGGTGGAAAGGGGTCTGTGGGCATTCTCTGAGCTCTTGTCATCTTTATCAAAAAGAAGAGCAGCTCTGTGTGTAAAAGCATAACATTAAATCTTCTGGAAAGTGTGTGCAGGAAGGCAAGAGGCTAAAAAACCATGTTCCTTCCAGAAAACCAGAGCTGGAGCAGGCTCTGGGGACAGGCTTTACTACATCAGTAACCCCCAGGTGAGCTGTTTGTGCAGTCAGACAGGGACAGCCCATCCTAGGCTCTCCCTTAAGGAGAGCACCTGCTGCTCCTGGGCTCTGCTGCCCACAACCATCTCCTTAATGGGGGGCTGCTCTGACAGAAGTAAAAAGTCTTGGCTGAACCCTGCTGACAAGACACCTTGTGCATCACCAAACAGAGCCCTGGAAAACAGAATAAGGCTTCACTCCCATAACTCATCTGCAGCATCAAAGGAGGCTGCTCCCTACTCTGCAGGGAATAGGACACTTCTTTTTTCCAAAGGTCATTGGAAGATTCCCTACTGCAATTCCATGGGTACCCTGATGACAAGAGCAAGCAGGTGAACTGCTCTTTACAGTATCACCATCCTCCTGGAGGGGAGGAAGCAGACACAAGCAGGAGGGGGAAGGTACAGCCTGTGACTCAGAATGACTAAGAATGCAGTTGGAAGCCTTCTTCCCATTAAGTCATTATTAGTTCAGCCCCAGACTGCATGGGGTGTTTGAAAGGTGCCAATGCTCAGCTGCCCCTGCCACACACCTGCAGATGGATTGTTCTGCAAGCTCAGGAATGGGAGGCATGGAGAAGCAGCCCAGCTGCAGAGCTGCTAAAAGGTGGCTGTAAAAACCCAAGTGGTTATGCCAAGTGGTGCTGGAAAGACAGGGATTTAGAGGTCACAAGTCTGACACCTCTTAAATTAGTGCTTAAAAGAAGCTGCTCTGGAGCAGACACTCAGTTTCTTCAGAAGCTTCACACTTGCAGATGCAATTAACACCTTTTTAAGCCAGCCATCCCAGAACTTCTTGGGAAGAGACACTATTCAGTGCTGGTCCTCATCAGGTTTGGTGATAGGTGGGGGTGGGTGACACACAGGCTCCTCAGGGTGCTTTGTACAGATTTCAGGACAGAGAAAACCAGGCACCAGGCTCATTTCACACAGGCTGCATTCTCTGGTGACAGAGCTGCTCTGCAAAGCAGCTCATCTGTGCAACATGCTGTTCTAGGAAGCTCCTGTAATCAAGGCAGCAAGGCAGTTAATAAGATGATTTGCTCCAGAATGAGGTAAAAATGTCATCAGCTAAATTTCCTTCATCACAGTGTTTATCACCATGGAAGATGGGGAGGGTTGAAGAAAACCCAAGGAGAAAGGAGGGTCAGGGTAATTCCTCTAGTCTCTGTGAACACAGACCAAGCAAACTTGGTTCAATGAGGTGGAAGGGAGAGCACACAAACCCAGAGTTAACTCCAGCAGGATTTTTCAGCTGGGCAGGTACAACATTGCACTAATGTGCACCAGTGCTCATTCTGCAGCTTCACAAACATCCATCCAAACACAGATGGGTAACACTTAGGTACAGGCAGTGCTGGCCAGAAAAGCAGGCTAGGTTCTCAGTACCTCATACAGCCTGACATGTCAAACTATCCCAGACCTGCTCTTCATACCCCTACTGCAAGGATGGGCAAAAAGGAGAAAGACCCACTCTCAGACATTTTTAACTTCAGAAAAACAAGATTATACTGCAACCTAACATTCAGTCTATGTATGAGATCAGCAGTTACAACATGTGTTTGAAGCCATGCATTTTCTTGAGCTGCATAGACTAGCAAAGCTCTAGAGTGCGGAAGAGTATTCACTGGAGATGAAGGGAATAGATTCAGCATCCTAACTACAGAAAAGGAGAGTTTTCTCCAACAAGATCTTTCCTGCATAGTTCCTGAGCCACCCAGAAGGTGCTGACCTATGGATGAAAGGTGCCATCAGTGTCCCTGTCCAGAGGAACAAACCAAAGCCTCAGCTGCAAATCCAGGCCTAAGCTCACTGAACTATCAGCCTTTCAACCAAAAAGTGATCTACCATCACCCTCCCCCAACCCTTCTTTCCCTTTGTTGTTGCTTTCAAATGTCTCACCAGCATCCCAACCCAACCTCTTGCAGTCTCACAGGCTTGACCTTTCCTTCATCATTCCCTGCTCTTCACCCAGACATCTCACCATAAAGCATTCCTGCTGCATGGCAACCCTTGCTACCAGGAGCAGAAGAGCAGTTAGTGAGCTGAGACTTGGCACCACATTTGTTGGGACTCCAATTTAATTTTTACCTCCCCCTCGAGCTCCTGAACTGATGCCAAAGGGAATGCTCATTTTGGCAGTCAAGCCTCCCAGAAGAAAAACTTACAGCCAAAGTGCTGGGGGTGGGACCAAGACAGCCTATTAATAGGTTGATTAGAATATGAATTTGGGAAACTACTCCCAAATATGCTTACCCTCCTGGATCTAGGCCCCTCAGGGTGGAGCAGAATACTTAACTCAGCACTTCCAGCTTCTTTGCTGCTTCTGGAGCAAGGGAGGGTGGAAAATCCTGTCTGTGCCCTGCCTGGAAAAACCAGGGTTTTCCAGAAGGGTGGCTGAGCTCTTTGCCTTCTTCCCATCTCCCACAGAAAGTCTGTTTTCCTCATGCTTAGATAACAGCTCAATTTGCCTTATCAGAAAAGACCTAGAATTTGAAGGCTTCTACCTTGGACTAAAACCAGTTTACCTGTGGAAAGTCCAGGGCTACTCCAAGAACCAACACTGAACAAGAAGAGAGGTCTCAAGAGGCTTCTCACCACCAGCTTCTTCAGAACAAGAAGGAAGACTCCATGGATATCCAGGGAGCAAAACTTTTAAGGTATTTGAAACCATGAAAAGGACAGAAGGCTGGTCAGGGGCAGCAAGGTTTTGATTTCAGGAGGCAGTCAGATTGCTGTACCTGTGAAAGCAGGTTTCCTCTTTCTGGGTGGCCATCCACAAACTAAGACCCCTTTCAAAGTGCTGGGATGAGGCAAGCATGCCCAGTGGCAAGAGCAGCCCAGAGGCAGAAGTGGTATTTGCAAGCACCATCACAGCTACTACCACCTGTCCACACAAAATAATGCTGCAAAGGTGTTCAGGAGTTCCCACATTTCTCACCTTTTACATAAACACCTCACAATTCTAAGCCTCTAGAAATTGGAGGAGATTCCAGCTGCACAGCAAGAGAGGGAGAGAGAAAGACCTCTCCTGTAGTTGGGAGACATTCAGCCACTGATCAAGCCTTTTACACCAGTAAAGATGGAGAGACACACTGGTTCCAAAACCTGTCAATGCACATTGTACTCACCTGTCAGAAACTAAGGTAACAGCAATGATGACTCTCCTGCTCAGAAGATACTGAAGCACCTACAACAGTTTGGGTCCAATCTGCTGAACAACTGCAGTGATCTTGCCAACAAATGTGGTTACTAGTTTTTTTTATACAGCTCTGATTCCACCCTAGGTTGTACAACTCTTTGCTGCCCTTGCATCCCCCAAGGCTTTTCCAAACCTTGCTGTGAAAATTGGAGAGAACATCGCTTCTAACACGTGCTATTCAAATATTGATTCTCAAGCAGATTGTTTGCCCCCAACAGGGTTAAAGCCAAGCACACAGACTTCAGCAGGCACAGAATCTGAATGCTTCTGAACACAAACCCACATCTACCACCAAGCAAACTAACCCCCCACACTGTGTGTGGATATAGGCACATATACATACACATCCTGGCCTTCCTGTGCAGAATGCAGTTATGAGGAGAACTGTTGGAGCACACGTCAAGACACAAGGCTGTGGCACAGGAGAACTCTTTGGTAAGTCCTCTCTTCAGCTCCCTAGTTCTAAATGTCTGTCAGTTACCACAGCAGGATTTAAAATTTTATTTTAAATAATTTATTTCACAAGAAAATAAATAGATATTAGTTTGTTGGGGGTTTTTTTTGATGCAGAAGGTGATCTTTCATTAAGTCAATGGGAGCTCTTCCATTACAAAAGAGGGGCTCTCCTTCACATTTTGCAGAGAAGGAAAATAATGAGTCCACAACCAGTCCAGGTAAAGAGCCTGGAGTCCTTCCATTACACTAGAAACAACATCCAGGAGTCAAGTCCCAGGCTTTGTGCTTCAACCACTAAATCTGCTTCAAAGCAATTCCACTGCTAAGCTAATGGCTGCAGGAGACTGTTCCTAGACTCCTACCAGCAGACACTAATCTCCCCATCAGCAATAGACATGCATGCCAGAGGGGTCTGGACAGGATAAGGAGCACAGATGTTTAAGTGCACATACAGTCTGGGGAATCATCTTCTGAGCTCAGTTGCTACCTTCACAAGGAACAGGAACTAAGAGATTTCTAGAGAGCTTCACAGGACACTGGAATTAAGAAGATTGAGACATCTGTCCTTTCTTGAACCTATGCTAAGGGTAGCATTAACCACAGCAGGAAGGTGGAATCAGGGCATGCATGTGTTGTACCCACAGATACTGCACAGCTCCCAAACACTTCCAGTTACATCTGACCCAGCAAACTCATCCATGCTTAGGAAAAAAGGAGCACCATGCTACAAAACCAAGCCAGAAGCAGCATAACACTGCAAAAAAACCCCCAAAAAACCCAAACCAAACAAAACATGAAAAGCTGTGCCCCAGTACTCACTAAAAAGTATTATTCCTAAATGCCTGAACTGCTGGGAGATATTTTGTTGCATCAAGGCAACTGCTTCAGAAGCACTAAATGCAAGAGATTTTCCTCAAGCCACCACAAAACTCCAGGAAAATACAGATCCTGGAAACAGGGAGTCCCCAGTCACTGGAAGCAGCCTTTGGATCACAGGGATCACACATGGGGTTAACCGTATCTTGGTTAAGCCCTTCCAGGTCACCCCAGCCTGTCAGTAACCAGAGCAGAGCACGAACACCTGAACACAAGCATTTCAAGTGGCCACAAAAGGCACACACAGGATCCAAACAATGGTGCTGGATCCAACCAAGGGATGTTTACTCAGGTCTCTTGCACTAGGCTAGGCAGGGCAGTGAGGATAAATGGTTACTGTCAACAGTACATTAGGCTGCTTTCTTCCATAGTGACACTCCTTCCTTCAGCCCATGGCACAGGCACTGGCCTGGTGTGGCCTCGAGGACTGCTCTGGCCTGCACAGCCCTGGCTACACAGAGGCCTCTCCCCTTTTCTCCAGCAAAAAGACAGAGCAAGAAGCCTAAAGAAGGATCTTCAAGATCTCATCAGGCTTAGCCCAACGACCAGCCTGAAGCTGCTCCATCAGCTCTTCCCACTTCCAAAGCCATGCAAGACTCCTGTGTGGGGACGGCCTGCTTAGAAGAAGTTTGGAGACACTCCTCTGGGGGAAGATTCAGGACCAGGCAACACCACAGGTACACGAGCAGCCGAGGCCTCGCTCCACAGCACGGCCACGCTTGCCTACGAGGCCTTGCACCTACCTCAGGTGTCCCAGGCTGTAGTATCTGGACTCTCCGTCTGTGGAGCGCACTACCTTGAGGGTGAAGGTGGGCTGCAGCTGCCGCAGCTCCAGCAGCACGATGGCCAGGTAGTGAATGAAGAGCAGGGCGTCCACCAGAGACACGGCGTACTGCACTATGCCCTGGTAGTTGGTGTCCTTTGTGTCCAAGATGCGCACGCCGTAAAAAAGCCAGTAGGAGAAGATGAAGAGGAAGATGAGCACCAAGAGAAGGGCCCGGAACACAAACACCCTCGGGATATCCGCCTTGGGCTGGCGGAAGAACAGAGCCCAGGTGCCGATCAGAAGAATGAGGAGTTTGAACGCCACAGAGATGAACAGGCCCTCACAGACCGTCCCGCACGGCTCCAGATCATCCCGCCACAGGACCTGGGGTAACAGGATGAAGGCTACAGGGGTGAGGAAGACGAGGAGTCCGAGCACGGCGGCCACCGTTAAGCCCAGGTAACGTTTGCAGTCCAACCCAACGCTGTCCTCCAGGTCCTTACTGATCCGGGCAATGTCCTCCTGGGAAATACTGTGCTCAGAGGTGCCCGTGATTGCCGTCGTGGTCTCGCCCCAGTTGTCATCCTGAGGGAGGAAGAGAGAAACAAAACGAATATTGAAACAATCAAGTTATTCTTCCCAGATCTTCTTGCCCAGGAAACAAAAAGCCTGCTACAATGGATTTAAGTCCCAGAATAAAAAGAACAAAACAAACAAGCAAAACCAAAATAAAACAAACCATGTAAGCAATACCTTCAGTATTTTAGATAATCAACGCTGAAAAAGAGTAAAGATTTAAAAACAACCACTTGTCCAAACCAGAAACTATAAACATTAGGTGTTCAAAACGTGTGGCACTAGAGCAGGATAGCTCAGCTTGCCATGCCACTCACTGTACCCCAGAGGCTTCCAGAATCACAGAATGTCAGGGATGGGAAGGGACCTAGAAGATCATCTAGCCCAACCCCCCTGCCAGAGCAGGGGCACCTAGACCAAGTCACCCAGGAACAGATCCAGGTGGGTCTTGAGTGTTAACATCACATAACTCTTGGAAACTGCAGCAACCATCAGTTCCCATGTGCAGGGCAAGGGCCAGCCCTCTTCCAGCACCCACATTCTTGCACCACAGATACATCTGGAAGGGAAGTTTTCATTTCAGTGTATCAAGCCAATTGTTGTTAAGAGAAGAAACCACATTTCTAGCAAGTTCCTCCACTTGGTTTTATTCTCGTCTACAGCTACACACACTGACCAAAGCATTTTGTTTTAAAAGAAATGAGCATCAACTCAAACTTTTATTCACTAATTTTAAAGAGCTAGAGGAAAGAGTCTTCAAGAATCTTTGGGAAAGCTGTAGACAGAGGCAGCACAAACTACTTTGAACAATTCCAGGGATTTAATTTCCAATGTACTCCAAGACATGAATACCTCCCATGCCTAGAGCAGCAGGACTTTGAGACAGACCAACCACAGTCAGCATCTTGAATTAATATGATAGCTTTTTGAGTCACTTCTCACCAAAACAGAGGCCCCAGAAGAGATATCTGCATTGTAGTATGTCCTGTAAGGCAGCATAATCCTATCACATTTCCCTCTTTTCCAGTGCCTCCAGTAAAGCAATCTAAGCATTTCAACTATTTTATGTCTATGCATGAAATAGCTCTGCATAGTTTCCTCCATTTGATGAGCTGAGAAACTGCAGAAAAGGGACAGAAACACCACAGCAGCTTCAGGCTACAGACCACAACAGGCAACTGCAGTCTCAAGTGTACCCCTTGTAACAGCTCTTCCTGGTTTAAGTAGCACAGAAAAAAAATAAAAAAAAGGAAAAAAAGAAGAAAAAAATGCAGTTACATGGCAATAGGAGTCCAAATCTTGAGTGCTGCAAAGTTGTTCGACCTACCCCGGGGCACCCTGCTCCCTTGAAGAAAAGTCTTGCTCATGCATCAACTTATTTTGCTTTGGTTTGTAATTCCTATTGAGGAGGTCTGCTCAAAAAAAACAAAGGCTTAAGAATTCACCAGCACCTTTAGATCTATTTCAGGTAGTAGCTGGGACTCATGAAAACAAGTATCTGATTATGAAAGCCCAAATGGCAGCACATGAAACGAGCCCACCTGTAGCTACAGGAATACTGTCACAAGTCCTACCACACACCCTTTGGGTGGAAACTGGGCATCGATTTTTTGGTTTATTTTCAAGGGCAGAGGTGGGTGGAGCCCCACAGCCAAGGATTAACACACCCTAAATCCAGCCCAGGAGCCACTGGAACATCCTGAATTGTATGTCTTGCAGCATCAGCCATTCAAAAATGAATATGCATCTTCACATCAACTGCTAGAGCAGAGAGAGCACTGGATCCATCCTGTGTACAATCTAAACCCAGTGTTAATCTACCAGCTTTCAGAGTTCACCCTCTTGCCCACCTATTTCACATGAGTTTTAGATTTCTTGCCTCCTTTCCCTACCAAGATCTTGGTCCTAATTTGTTTACTTAAGAGCAACCCTGCTTAAAACCAAAAGTGCACATAGAGGTGGAACGGGGTGACCTGCATAATGCACAATGAGGTGATGGAAACAGATGTTTCTATAAAGCTTGGCTGAAGGTGTTCAGGCAAGAGGGACAAATCAGTGACCCAGGAGTAGTCCCATCAGCACCAGAAGACCAAACTGGTGAGACCTTGGCTTCAGGAACAAAGAAAGGGTAATTCTTTACTAACACCAACACGAGCAACACTTTTCACCCCCTCACGTGCCTGGAAGCTACAGGCTCTGTTCCAGAAGCCAAACTCCACTTTTACTTCCATCTCCCCTACTCACCTGTCCCTCCTCTGTCCGAGAGGCATCGTTGCCCAGCAGTGGCTCTGCAGGAGGAGTCTGGATGGTGACTGACTTCTCGGAGCGGCTGCCGTCTTTGCTGCGCGGTGATTTGTGTCTGTCTCGGCTCCTTTCCAAACACAGAAACAGGGAACAACATCAATAGAGAGTTTCTCAAGCCAAAAACAAAACCTGGGGGTGTAGCAGCCACTATCACCTCTGCCTGCAGCAGGTGCCCTAGGTCATAGGCATACTTGGCCATTTCTTCATCGATATTGACTTAATCTGTGCCAAAACAAGCTTTGGAACAGGTTGGGACTCTGCCCAGAGCAGCCCACGGGCTGATGCTAGGACAGTCTGCCCTCTCAGTGGCCTTAGAGAGGAGCAAAGTGGGCAGGGGTACATCCCCCACCACCTATCTTCTCTCAAAACAGCTTCTGCCAGTGCTGAGCTTGAATAGGGGGGAAGCTTCCATCCTCCAAACAACTGGCTACTCAATCTGGGACTGACTGATCTACAGAGCTCTCACAGGAACATGTGCAGTTAACACAAGGAATTAATCAAGACAGCCTTAGCTCCTACAACATTAAGTCTTGACATCTAGGACCTTAACACTGTAGGACAATTGGTGAAGTTTATTTCCACTGCTTAATAACCCCCAGTTAACCTCTTACATCAAGGGCACCAAACTAGAATACTTCTAGAATCTATTTTGTAGCTTCTCATCCAAGGATGTTTCCAGGTGAGTTAAACCCCACCAATTTGCTTGGGAATACTTTCTTCTCCTGTCCCACCTGCACAGTAAAGCAGCTTTTGCACCACTGACCCTCACTGTGCTCAGAGACTGGCTTAAAGCCCAGGGGCAACCAGTGTCCCAGCTCTGCTCTCCCCATTACATCTCTCCTGGAATTACCAAAGCTATTATGGGATGAGATTTTTCCCTCTTCACCATAAGAGGCTCTACAATTCTTAATGTTGCTTTGGGAACTCTGAAAGCATCTTCCCACATGGCATTTTAAGCTGCAAAGGGCAACACATACTGGCAGTGGGGGTGTTAAAGAATGGATTAAAGGCAAGTGAGATGTTTTACTCTGTAGCTGAACTGTGAGTAAAGCAACTTCATTTCATGGAAGAATTCTTTCTCCAACCCCGCAGGATAATTGCTTCTGAAATGCAAAGTTGTTTTGGACCAGCTCAATTCTAAGCTGCAAAGAGTTTAACAAGTTTTGCATGTAAAACTAATGATGATGAAAAAAAAAAAAAAAGAAAAAAGGATAATGCTTTCAAGTAATCAGAAGTTTCACAGCAAGATGGTTTTTGAGGCCACTGAACTACCACAATAGAGAGGACTTGCTATTCAAGTTCAGAAAAGCCTCACTTCTAATCCAATCAATGCTGATAAAGGACTTGTTGTGGACTCAAGTACCACTCAAATAGTATTAAAAAAAACCCCCAACACACCAGCCACAGAGCAGCCAGGAGGACAGTAGGGAGAGACAGGAATCAGTATTAAGCAGTAATAAAATGCCATTGGAAGGGAAAGCAATGGCAATTATCAGTTTAGAAAGTCTGACACATCTTCTCCCAAAGACTCAGACTCATCTCTCAAACTTTAATCTGAAAGTGATTTTTTTTTCCCCCCTCCTGTTGACACTGCCCCAATCTCTGTAGTCAGACATGACCCCAGCATACATCTCTGAGGCTGGACAAAGCTCTGAACAGCCTTGTCTAGTTGAGGGTGTTCCTGCTCACTGCAGGGGGGCTGCACTAGATGCCCTTTGGAGGCCCCTTCCAGTCCTAAACATTCTATGATTCTATGATCTTACAGGTTGAATATCATTAAATTAGCAGCATTATCACTTCCAGTCTCCTCAAGAAGACTCCCCACATGGATCTCATTCCAGAGCTGTGCCCCACTGATTTAATCCTCACTTACATTTTCTTTTTTGTCCATGGGGCACATCCTATCTTAACAGCACTAAGTAACTGAAAATAAATGTTTCCTTACCCTTGTCTGTGGGCTTTTTTGGAGTGACCTGAGTAGTGGGAGTATCCCGAATACGTCGATTCCGTATCCATTGCAGCAGACATTGGATCTGCACGGGTACAGATTTCACTTAGAAGACCAGTTCTGAGTGCTCCTGAGGTGGAGAGTTCGTGGTAAAAGTGCTTTCCTGGGTACTCTTTGTTTCTCAGTCATCAGTGAGGTCTGGTCCTTAGAGAGCAGGTGAGCTTCACTTACAAGAAACCCGATGGGAGGGGAGGGAGGGTGCTCAGCTCCTCACGGTTGACCTAAGGGAAGAGAAACAGGCATGGAAGTGTTCTCTAAGGAAAGAGCATCATCCCCACTGCAGCAATGCCCTCACCCTGGCCACGTGTCACCACTCATCACACTGTGCCCAGTTCACAAGCTTGTTCTGGCCAACATCTCCTAGGCTAGTGAAACAGATGCATTTGTAGAGCTTTAAACAAACTGATAATGTATCTCTGTTTTGCAGTCTAGTCCACTGATGTAAAAATCCAGAAAAAAAAAAACCCAAACAGCCTGTCACCTGGAAAAGATAGTGACTTGGAGAAGGCTCAGCAGCCTAAATACTGAAATTCATCCCCAGAAAAAGCAGTGGGCTCACCTTCTGCACCTCAGTCTCCTCAGTTGTATAACACACAGCCCAAACACCCACCCCGATTCAGAATGTCAGCATTACAGCCTGTAAGTAGGGGGAAAGGGGTGAGGGGGTGACAACAACTGCATAAGAGGATCAGACCACCATGTCTGAACCTGCTTTGTTTTCACAACAGCAAGGTGTGCCCATTTTACAAGCACTGAGTTGCTATTACAATCAATGGCACTATGAGCACCTCCCTTTCTCTGTAACCTTTGCCTCCAGAAGCTAATTTGGGTCTTGAAGAATTGAGTTTTACTGAAAATTGCCTCTATATATACACATACTAATAGCACTGGGGAGAGCTGATTAGAGATCACAGCTAGCTTATATGGGCCAACAATTCTTACAACGTGCTTCCATTTGGAACAGAAGCTTAAGTCTCATCTGTAAAGGGCAGAAGTGTGTCATGTTTTTTGGAACAGGAGTAGGGCAACAGCAGAACCATTTCCAACAATGACATGTCAAAAAAACCCTGAACCCAATGGGGAAGAAGGGTAGATGCCACCCCACTTTCCAAACCCACATCCTGGGTGAAAAGAGAAATGGAAAGGTTTGGGTTTGAGCTGCTGGTTTGGGGAAATGTGCAAAGGGTGAAGAGGTGCAGATGGAGGGGCTGAAGCTACAGATGGAGGGACCTTGGCACAGTTCAGCATTTAGCACTCCCACATGCCTCCTGCCAGCCAACACAGGGCTACAACCATGCTGCACTTCCAAAGTGGGCAGAGACCACTTTCAATTAGATCCCTTCAACGTTTTCTGCTCACAGCAGTTTTCAAAGCTGTTAGCAATAAAACAGTCAACCACTGCTCTTAGCCCTCTCCCTCCCCAAACACAGAGGGACAACAAAAATTGGGCTTTATACTGGGCCAACTATCCTTTCCAGCCATAAGACACTTCCACTAACACCTCCAGAGAAGCTTGTAACCAAAGAGAGAGCTCTACCACGTGCAAGCTGTGCCAAAGAACGAAGCCTCTTCCCCACAGGGTTCCTTGGCTGGCAGTGCAAACTGTCACGACATAAAGAAGTTGCCATTGAGAGCTGCAGGTATTTGCACACCACTTGGTCTTGCCAGGGCTTTTGGAAAGGAGAAAGAGGGGAGGATCTTTTGTGTGCAGGAATTCACAAGCTCCAAGTGCATATCGTACCTTGAGAAATCTCCCCGAAGACAGCAGACAGTTTAGGAAGGACAAAGAAGGATGGGAACATACGGCCCAGACTGGGGAGGGGAGGAATGAGGCTGGATTTAAACACAGTGAAACATAAAGCCAAGGCACGGTACAGTTTGGAAAATGGCATCATTACTGTAACAGGAACAAAACTCCCCCAGCCTGGGACACATGATGGGAAGGCTCATTAACTCCCTAGGCTCACACACAGCCTGGAGCTTACAGCTCCAGCAAATTGGCTGGGACTCATTAAGCTGACTTTTACCTCTTGTCCTGCCTGCTGTCCTGCTAGGCAACCACAGAAAAAAAAAATCCTTCCTCTCTATCTGCTCTTCTCCACTAAATGTGGGCAAGGAAACCAGCCTTCTACCTTCACAAAGCATTAGAATACCAACAGAGGAGATGGCAACACACAACCTTGAAATCATCAGGCATTGCAAACCAGAAACACCCTGTTGAACAAAGAGGGGTAACAGGTATTATAGGCTTTAACCACTGCAGGCTTAAACCACTGACTGTTTGTGATGCTGCTGGCATCCCTTTTGAGAAGGAACAGCCACTGTCTTCACAAATACACACCACCAGGAATAGGAAAAGCAGGGCGAGCTGCCAGCACACATCAGTAACAGTTAAGCATTTTTCCTAGGCTTCTAGGAAAGGATCAACCCCCAGCCTTTTCCTCTAAGCAGAATTCTCTAAAAAACACTTCCCTCCTGCTCCCAGATAGAAAAATCAGAGCAGAGGCAAGAGCTGGGAACAGAGCTCCTCCTCTGACTCCTCTGTCCCCATCAGCACAGGACCACACTTCTCTGGAGATGCTGGAGAATACTTCAGGCTGCCTAGACAGCAACCATGAGTGAGCAGTGCCCATCTGACAGTGGATGAAGCAAGGCAGAGCTGGGCAGCAGGCAGGGAAAGCACTCGTGGGTAGACTGACACAGGAAGATCAGGGCAGGCTGGATCATGCCAACTTTCCTTTTCTGTGTAAACAAGAGCAACGGTTTTCACACAGCTCTGTGAAAAGTCAACAAGGTGGCCCCCCAGAATGTTAAGTCTCCTGGATTGTTGTCAAAAAGCAGTATGATGAACCTGGGGACTCTGCACCACTGGACTCTGCCCAGGTACAACACACAGCAGAGGCTAAATAGATCTTCCTGCCAAGAATAAAATATACCTGCCCAACTTCAGCTGGAAAAAACAGACCACTGGCTTTTTATGGTGCCCAACCAAGGACAATTGTGAGGAAGGCTCCCCAGATTTGGTCAGCAAAGGACAGCCTGGGCTGCTGGCTAGACACCACTCCCAGTCCAAGCAGGATGAGATGAAGAAACCAAAGAGGGAGGAGCACAGTCCAAACACACAACTCATAGCCAAGCGAAGCAGGTTACCTGCCTCCTGGTCTATTTTACAGTGGGAAGGGGATCAGCCCTACCAAAGAAAAGCTTCTGGAACTACTGGGGAAGAGGCAGAGAGGGGACCAAAAGACAACTAACATGCTAAGCTAGATCTCCATCTAAGAACCCTTTCAATGGCATTGACAGAAGTCAATGTTGGATTAGCCACCACCCCAACAGGGCCCACCACTAGCACTGTGAAGTGTGTCCTTCATAGCACAACCACCTCCAAACTAAGCAGTGTCTTTAAACTCCTCTGCTCCATTACTAAGTCACCATTGATGATGATTCTTACCCTACCCCTCCAGGCAAGGACAACTGTGCTGCATAGAGAAGCAGCCTCCTCATTCAAGGCCTCGACCCTCCACAAGCAAGTGTGAATGAAGAGCCCAAATGAGTCCAACTGAAACTGCTTCACAAAAGATGACTGCATCCAGCAGGACTCTGCTGAAGGCACGGTCTGTTTGCAGAGCTTCTGGCTCTGTGTGAAAGCAAGTGCCTTTGGCCCCAGGGGAAAGCTGGGCTGTATTTCTGCACGGACAAGAAAGACAGTTTAAGTAGCTTCCACCTCCACACCATGGTTCACCACTCTAGCTTGTGTCAACACAATTCTCAGCAAGCAACAGCACTGCTGGAAAAAAAAACCCAAACAAATCAAAATAAAGAAATAAGTTTCCCCTTTCTCCCCCTTGGCATGCTTTTGTCTTGGATCCTTCCCGTGACCTAGTTCACAGCACAGCCCCAAACAGCAAAAGCAACACCCGGGAGAATATAAGGAACAGCTAAAGGGGAGCTGGGAATGCCTTCTCCACTCTGTGCCAATGGTGTAACTGCACACCCAGCAGTCTGCTTCCAGCAGGGCCAGCACTCTCACTTGGCCTTTGAGTTGCTCACTGATGACAGAAGGATGCCAAGTGCTAGGTGGAAAAGAAAAAAAAACCCACTAAGGACACCCCAGAGGAAATTTTGGGACTGTATTCTGGCAAGAAGGGTGGCTGCATCCTGCACGACAGCAGAGAGATGTAGTTACTCCCCAAATGCTGTGGAGATCTCTGTAATTACAGTTTCTATGCAGCTACACCACTCATTGTTACTCCTTCTTTTCATATGCTCATAAATCTCCAAAAAGAGTTCTTTTGAATCGCTGTTTTCCATGCTGGGAGCCCAATCCCATTTCCAATGAAGTTCGCTTTGTGATCATCTTCAAGGGAGCACAGTTTGGCTCCCAGCCCAAGGGAAATTTAAAAGACCAAGTTCCATCTTTAAATCAAAGAGGGCGAACGCAAACAAGAGCTCTCTTTGACATCCCATGGCTTTCCCCATGGATTTTTTTTTCCCCCTGTGAAGCCGAGGCAAATAGCTGCAGAGCAGCTCAGCTTTGAAACCCTCGTCTGTACGGTTCCCAACTTACTCTCTTCAAACCTTGCAATCAATTAGAGTTGATTTATCAGTGGGTTCCTGGAGCTGGAGGCACGGGGAAGTGGCATCTGGAGCACAAGCAGCCGCCCTCGGCTCCGCTGCCAGCCCCGCTCGGTAACCAGCACCAGCTGCCCACTGGTGCCCACGAGCTACTGAGCAGAGAGGAAGAATTTCTGCCCAAGAACTAAGCTATGGGATAGCAGTAGGGTGCAGAAGTAGAACAGAAGGTAAATTCTGGCCTTCGTTATACACATAAACCAGAGTTTTTATTCTACAGAGGTAACTCCTAATTCGCAAGCCCCTCATTCTAAAAAATAAAAATAAAAATGTTTAGTAGTCAACAAATTCAACCCTCCAAGCAACAGGTTCCCTTTCCTTTGGCTTCTCAGAGGCTTCTTAAAAAGACTTCACAGACCCCCCCCAGGAATTTCCAACCCTTAGGCTGAAAAGCATTAGTCCATGACACAGAGACTTCAAAAAGGAAAGTCACTTAGCGTAATTGAAGCAATCCACCTGCACGTTTAATCGGGATGTATGACAACACTGATCTGAATATACAGCAGGTTTGTTTCAGCTGACAACAGAAAAGCCCATCCAAAACCACCCCACAGGGCAGCAGTAAGCCCAGCCTTTTGCCTCCCTGTTACACAGCAGCAGTTGGGATCTTTTTCACAGACCCATCAGTGAAGCATCTCCCTGGAGGGTGTCCTTTGCCCACTCCAAGAACCATACTTGTGCTATCCCAAGTTTCTGTATCACACAAATTTTACCTGAGCTGCCATCCTGGCAGTCTGGTGAAAGCTTCTGCTTCCTCACTTCTATGTCCCTTCTGCTTTACTGGAGACATGCAGTGTGGTAGAAGGCATCGTGGCCTCCCCCTCACTACTAGAGCACCTACTGTACACAGCAAGTTTTCCATACTGACATTTAAAGCCCTACAGCTTTACTGAAACAGGGGAAAGACTCTTGCCAAGATTCTTCATATGGTGCCTATCCAAGCCAGGCAGTACCTGTACCTTATTTCCAAAGGTGGCTTTTAGCACTGAGATACCATTAAAAGCTATAAACTGCACAGCTCCCTCCTCCTTGAAGATATTCACATCTTCCTTCATTTTCTGTTCAAATTTAAAATGAAAAAAAGAGGTTTACAGACCCTGATTGAGTCCCTAGTGCACAACATAGAAGGACTCCATGATACAGTCTCCCTCTGTCTCCCACCTCACACTCTGTACAAAGGCAATTATATTCTGATCTTTAAAGAAGAAACACCAAAGGCATTGACTCTGAGGAAGCAATCATTGCTTTTTCATTTGATCCAAGTCAGGCAACTCTGAAGCAAAGGCTACTGACAAATTAGAAGTCATAAGATAGTTTTCACCAGGGTTCATTCCACCAAATTCCCCAGTGACAGTACCAGAATCAGAGGACACTTATTGCTTCCCACAGGCAGACCTGGACATCACAGTTCTCCACTCGGGTCTGCCTACAGGGTCCCTTCCCTAGGCAGTACAACACACCCTGCAGCAGCAATGCCACATTTTGTGTATCACACTTCACTTAGGTTGTCAGAAAAGAGGGTGGAGGAGAGGCAGGCTACCACAGCACCACAACATGCAGTCTTTCTAGGACAACTGCAGTCATCTTGGTGGCATTTTCCTTGTATGGTATCCTGGTCTCCCAGTAACCCATCTCCCAGTAAACCATCCAGAGGTGCACATGCCCATAAGGGTCACCACGAACAGTACCACTACTAACCAAAACTGAAAGGCCAGCAGCTGCCACAGGGAGCTACTGGCCAATAACCACAGGCAGTTAGATACTTGCCCATGTGGTTCCAACACAGGCTGGGATCATTCCCAAGTTTCAGCTCATAGGCAGCATTCTTAAGGGAGGCTTTCTGTAAGGCTCTATTCACCATTTATTTTTCAAAATTAACAAGTGAAATGATCAGAGAACCAACACTAGTCCCATAGTTGCAAGCAGCTATACAGCCAAACCCCAGAGGGGGAAAAGAGCCAAGCATGGTCAGAATGAAGCTCTTCAAAGATGGCAAAGCATTGCTGAAGCTCTCTTCACCACAGCATTTCTCCTCAAAGTCGGGACGCCCAACTGATGAGCTCACAAGCAATGACACTACCAAATATCCTCTGTAACACCCTCCCTTGCTCTTCCAGCCAGTGGGAATTCATTTCTTAAGTTGATAGCTAGAGAGATGTGGGCAATTCACCATCAACACACCCAGGTCCAATAGCCCACTGCTACAAACAGTCCCAGAATTGCTCTGTTCTGCCTCCTCAGACCAAAATCCCTCCCATCAAGTCGCTCACGTCTTCCTAAACCCCGCACGTCAATGAGTTCAACCCTTGACATAAGGGGAATTGTTTACAACCTTGCTAGGCTGCTAAATAAGAAAACACCATCGTTTCCCAGGGGCTCCCCAAAGCGGTAGGACGGTGCTGAAACCCAAGAGCTCTGCAATAGCTTTGCCCTCTGTTGGGCGCGCTCAGGAGAAGCGTTCACCCTGGGCCAGCGCTGCCTGGGTGCAGGAGGAGACTCCTCTCGGCTGTAGCTGGAGCAGCTCTGTCTCTGGCCATGTGTGCTGGAGCTTCCCCAGGCCATAACTTGCTGAAGGGAAACAAATGTTCAGCCCCCTAAGCCCGGGCATCACTTCAGCTTCCAAAGCAGCTTCGTAAAGCAGAGAAGCGCGACTCTGTCTCCTCCTCCCGTGGTCTCTTTAGGACCGACCCCCTTGCTGCCCAGAGGGGTGAACCCAGACATAAAAAGGCTTATTTTATACGGCCTGGGCGGGAGGCAGCAGCAGAACCTTCACCCCAGCGTACATTCAGCCGCGCTGGTGCACCAACAGCCCACGGGCTCGGCAGAAAAAGCGCTGCCCACCGCCGGGGCTGCACCTACAGCCTTGGGCGGCATTTCAGGGCTTTACCCCGGGGAACTCGAGATCTCTCCCGCCCGCAAAGCTAAGCCGGGACCGCCACCGCAGCAGCATGACAGCGGGTTGCGGCCCGAGCCCCGGCGAGCAGGAGGGAGGCCCGGTAGCCGCCCCAGCCCGCCTTCCCCCTCCGCCCGAACACGGCAACCGGCGCCCGCCCAGCCCGGAAAGCGCCGGGCAGGGGCAGCGGGGTCGCCCCCCGCAGCCGGAACCACCGCAGCCCAGACGGGCTCTCAACAGCCCCCGCCCCGCCTGCAGACCCCTGTGGCAAGGCGCGGGAGCGCTGGAGGGGCTGCGGGGCTCGGGAGGTCAGCACCCCGGAGCCGAGCAGCGGCGGGAGGGTGGGGTGGAAGGTAAAGCCGCCGCCGCCGCCCCCCGCACCGCACCCGACCCAATCCCCCCCGCCCCAGCAGACAAGGCAGGCAGACAGGCGAGCGAGCAGAACGACGGACGGATGGACTCACCTCCCTCCCGTAGCCACCCCATGCCGCTCCCGGCACCCACCCACCGCCTTCCCCCGGCGGCGGCCGCCGTCGCTCCTGCTGCCGCCGCTTTCCGCTTCCTGCTAACTGTTTTCCGGGACATAGTAGAAGGAGCAGGAAGGGGAGGAAGAGGGGGAGAGGCCGAGAGCCCGGCGCGGGCCCCACAGGGAGCGGGAGGGCGAGGCGGG
>JANHGL010002609.1:0-19304 GCA_024611195.1 Ceyx melanurus | reverse complement strand
TCCTGCTCAGGCAGGGGGGTTGGACTAGATGATCTTCTAGGTCCCTTCCAGCCCCTAATATCTGTGAATCTGTGAAAAAGACTTGAACAGTCACATTCCAGTGGAATGTCTTGTAGACATACCTGTGATGTATTAAGCATTTTAATATTAGAATGTGAGATATGGTGATTCCCACTCCTGAGTTCGAGCCATTATCTCTCTTGGTATCTAGATTTAAATGTAATACAGTGCCTATTTTAAATATGCATCTGGGGAAGAAGGACAAGTTGTTGTGATGGCTTAGAGGTAACAGATTGTGTTTTCTTTCTTACAGAAAATGCCAGAAGCATCAGAAGACCATAATCATTGGAAGGCCTGTTGACTTCCATTTTCTGGTAATCTGGAACACCCCCATCCTGGCATGGCGCAGGGCAGCCAGCAGCTGGACGTGCAGGTACTCCATGATCTCCGGCAGCGTTTCCCAGAGATACCTGAAGGGGTGGTATCTCAGTGCATGCTTCAGGTATGGAAAGAGTTTTTTACAAGTCTTTGTTTTTGTGTTTGGGTTGTTTCGTTTGGGTTTTATTTTCTTTTTGTAGAATGACAATTCTTTTTAGTAGTACACACCAAGCGTAGATTTTTGTTCTTCTGGCTTTATTTTGAAAGGGTGGAAGACTCCACTACTTGTGTTTTTGTCCTGTACTTACAAAGTTTTTATCATTCTTCACTTAGGTGTGTTGAGGTTTTTCATCTGACTGTTCTTCCTTGTCTGTGTGACCTGTGACTGGCTAATGGGGTGATTACTGATGATGACTACATAAATATACATATACTGGAGAAAATGTTAGCAAACAATGACTCATTTCCTCCAAGATAAGGAACTTAGCTAGGAATATAGATTTTGTGTCTTCATGACATCTTTTGGCCACAGCTATCCAAAGGTTTATTTGTACTTCTCTATTACCAAGTCAGGTGCCAGTTCTAGTTGTGGTTTTTTGTGGTCATGTTTTTTTTGTTGTTGGATGGTTGGGTTTTTTCCTTTTCCTTCCTTCCACCCACATCTAAAATCACTAATTGGAAGTGATAATTAGTGTCCACTAATAATAATTTTTCAAAGTTGTGATCATCTGGTTATACCTTCTGTTAGTGGGAAGATACAGGAGTGGAATTGAAAACATAAGGTCTGTTTTGGCTTTGTCTGTCTGCAGCTAAGGTTCCTGGAAGAAGAGTAGATCTATTTAAAACTAGCTGCAATTTTTTCGTGTGAGTCTTCTCAACTGTACAAGTACAAATTTAATTGCTTTCAGACAAATGTCAAGTGAGGGAAGCCCTGCAATGTAAAGCTTTACTTACCCTGAATCATCTCTTCTGTATTCTTATGTACATGATCATTTTTGATGAACTATGTTTTAAGTCATAGACATCTTTAACTGATAAAGTTAAAGAACCCTTAATGCTGCGGAAGCATATGGTGATTTATATTTATAATACAGTGTTCTGGATAGCTAGATGACATTACATTGCAAATATCTGTCCATTTTTAATTGTAGAATTTGCTTTCAAGCCTGATTTTTACTTGTTTTAAGATACATGAACTGGTTTCCATTAACCTTTTTTTGCAATGCATGCTCTAGATTTAAACCAGTGTGAATTTTAGATGTATCAAAAACTGGCAGTCCTTTGAAATGAGCAATATATTCCATAACCTGAGAAAATAATGTAGGGCCTTTTCTACCTCCATCCTGATGAAGTGATCTCAGGAAGCTGAAGACTTTGTTTATGCAAAATCCTGTTTAGATTGCAAGTGTCTCATGGTAGCAGTGGACTTTTTTGATACTGGTATCTTGATGCTGGGTGCTGGTTATTATTACAAGGTCTGGTTCCCACATGTTCTGGTTTTAAATTTTTCTATGATATATCTGCATATTTCTATTGATCACTGAGATCTGGAAAGGGAGATTGGTGTGAAGGGGAGTAGTCTGGGAGAAGTATCTATAGAGTGAGACACACACACAATTGCTGCACTCTTCTGTTGTCTGACATGTTCAGTAATAAGTCTTTGAGAAGATGTTGAATATGCTTGATTGTTTGATGGTGAAATCATATAAAATTTTATGAGTCATCTTCACTTTAGTGTTAAGACTGATGAGGTATTTGTCCTATGTAACTGACTTTTCAACCAGTGAGTACACTATTGAAAATTGTGTTGTAAGGCCACATGACTATTAATATGTATACAAACTTTATACAGCAATAGTGTTTAAATTAGAAGTGAAGCCATTATTAGTGTATATTCCTTAGAGCAGTAATCTTGGCACACTGGGGAGGGCAGGGGTGTGTGCATACATACATATAGATATGTACGTGCTTATTCTGGTAGGAGGTGCTGTGTATCACAGGAGGTACCAACCTTGGGTCACATGTAACAAAGTTAGGGTTCTGTAATTGAACTCAAAATATTTTTTTTTTCTTTAACTATTGCTTACATTAAAAACTGAACCATAGCTGATACAGGGAATCTTTTCTAGAGATTTTTATTTTCTGGAATAGCTGTTGTTCATGTCGTTCTTTTCACCAAGACTAGATAAAGCTACAATGAGTGGAGAAGAGAAGGCAAAGGGAATTAATTCCCCATTACATTTTTGGTTTGATTCAGAATTGATTGTGTCTAAAGTTTCAGCTGCTGACACACCAGGACAAATCAAACATTTACAGGGGTTATTTAGTTTCCTCACTTATGTATTAATAAATCATTTTTAGCCTTGAGCCTGAAATTCTTAAAAGCAGTTGAAATTATGTCAGAATTGTGAAGTGTAAGTTTATGGAATTACCAGAATTTTTTCAAGCAATATTTATCCTGACTTCATTTGTAAGGCACTAAATTCTATTCTACCAAGAGAAGCTGGTTTAAAATGTTGGACTTGTAAACTTTCAGGTAAAGAGTAAAATAAAGGTGAAAACAATAAACACTCGGGTAAACATTTAAATGTCATCTGCACTTTCGTTTTGACATATTTTGATCTAGCTTAATTTGATTTATGTTGTTATTAGGAGTAGTTAATTGTACACACCTGTTCCTTGCAGAAGATGCCAAGAGTTTTAACCACTGTTTTCCCAAAGCCTGGACTTGATTTTTTTATTTTTTTTTTTTGGTTATTTTTGTACATATCCTACTGTAGTTAGTGCTACCATAGCATTTTGCTGGATGCAATATGAGCTACGTGCTACTTGCATACTATTACTTAGTAATATAGACTAATGTAACCACAGTCTATATAGAGAATTCTAGAATAAAGTCTATTACTCTAGTCATGTTAAAAGTTATCCCTAGTTTTATTTAAGGTAGGTTTGATTGCAGCTTCAGTCTAGTGGAACACTGAGCAGTGGCAGCTTCTTTTACTATGTGACAATAATAGGTGTTTATTCTTACTCCTAGAACAACAACAACCTAGATGCCTGCTGTCGAGCCCTCGCACAGGAGAGCAACAAATACTTATACATGGAGTACCATAGCCCCGATGACACCAGAATGAATAGAAACAGCCTTTTGCACATTAATCTGGGTATTCATCCTCATACCAGCTATCATGCAGGGGATGGAGCCCAACTTAATGGTGGTCGTACACTGGTACACAGTTCAAGCGATGGACACATTGATCCACAGCGCACAGCAGGTAAACAGCTGATTTGCTTAGTTCAAGAACCACATTCTGCTCCCGCTGTCGTGGCAGCTTCTCCTAGTTACAATCCATTTTTCATGAATGACCAGAATAGAAATGCAGCTACTCCACCTCCACAGCCACCTCCACAGCCATCTTCCATACAACCAGGAATGAACACGTCTGCTATGCAAGGCCCTCCTCCCACGTATATGCACATACCTCGGTACAGTACAAACCCCATTACTGTTACAGTATCACAAAACCTCCCCTCTGGACAGAGCGTACCCAGAGCTCTACAGATTCTTCCACAGATTCCAAGCAATCTTTATGGGACTCCTGGCTCTATTTATATAAGACAAACATCTCAAAGTTCTTCAGGACGACAGACTCCTCAGAATACACAGTGGCATTCGTCACCACAGGGCCCAGTTCCACATTATACTCCCCGTCCTCTACCCGTGTATCCACATCAACAGAACTACCAACCTTCTCAGTATTCTCCTAAACAGCCCCAGATCCCTCAGACAGCTTTTCGATCACCACCAACCTCCCAGTGTCCCTCTCCGTTTGGCTCTCCTCAACACCAAGTTCAGCCTCCTCAGTTGAGTCATCAGAGTTCACATGTTTTCATGCCTCCTAGTCCTTCAACTGTCCCACCCCATCCATATCAGCAAGCATCCCAGACTTTTCAAAAACAAGGCGGTCACTCTGTATCGTATCTTCCTCCTTTTGCTGGACCTAGTTTATCCAAAGGTTCCATGAATAAAATAGAAATTACAGTTGAGCCACCACAAAGACCTGGGACTGCAATGAATAGAAGTCCTTCACCAATAAGTAATCAACCATCTCAACGAAACCAGCACCCGCTGTATACAGCCACTACTCCTCCTTCAAGCTCTCCATCAAGAGGTATGTCTGGTCAACCCAAACCTCCGTTTAGTGTTAATCCAGTATATATTACCTACACTCAACCAACTGGACCTACAGGTGCACCAACACAGTCTCCTCGGGTAATGGTATCTCAGCCAAACCCAACCATTTTTAAAATCACAGTAGGTCGAGCACCGACTGAGAATCTTTTAAATTTAGTGGACCAAGAAGAGCGTTCTGCAGCACCAGAACCTATTCAGCCTATTTCTGTAATCCCAGGATCTGGAGGAGAAAAAGGAAGCCATAAGTATCAGAGAAGTTCTAGTTCTGGATCAGATGACTATGCTTACACTCAAGGTAAATGTTTCATCCTGCAAACTGTATTATTGTGAAATGTGTTTTCAGCTTGGTTTTGCTACTTATGAGAATTTTTTAACCTGTACAGAGAAGAATAGAGATTGCACTTTTAAATTTGCACATTTAAAATTGAGCTAAATAATCGGTCTGCAAGAATTCATACCAATTATTTGTGGTATTGCTGCTGATCACCATTCCATCATTAACTTAATGGATTTGCTTTGTTTTTGGGTTTGACTTTGAAAAAGAGAGTCTTTTCCTCCGTTGTTCCTTCTAGCCTTTCTTTCACTTCAGAGAGGTGAAATAATGGTTATGATGCTGCTCTGTAGTTCTTGATTCCTTACTTCTCTTTGTGTCTTAAACTATTCTAACTTGTCAACAAAGAGCTGTTCTGTATCTGGTGGATCTTCTTAGAAATACTGTTGAGGAGAATGAAGACTAGTAGGTCTGTAACTCCTAGGAAATACGCTTTGTTTGGTAGTGGTCCTATTACAGCTTCATTAAAGATTGTCAGTTACATGAGAAAACTGTAAGTAGCTTCACATAACTGAGAAAAAATATATTCTAAAATACAGAAATCTGGCTTTGCCTTCTATCTTTGATTAGATTTGTGTATTTGGAAAACAAAACTAAACTAGATTTGTGTATTTGGAAAAGCAGTTAGTGTATGTCTTTGGGGGCATTTGCTCCAAGCTTTGTTACAGCCTTTGCTATTGCTGCACTCTGAACTCTTGATAAACATCAGTTGTAGAATAATGTGTCATACTCACTACTACCTCAAAGGAGTCCTGAAGAAGAGTATATTTAACAAGCTTAATATAGGGGATAAGTTTATGCAATTTTTCTTTTGAATATGAACTATTGTGAAAAGTTTTATCAAAAAATCCATTCTAGTGTCTGTACTTCCACTGTTTCTTTTTAGTGTGAGTCATGTTTTAATGAGTTGTACTGAAGTATAATGCAAGGGTATGTAATGTAGTCATATCAGATGTTAAGTTGGAGGAGTCATATAAAGACAAGGTTTGATAGTAATAAGGGAAAATCAAAACAGCCTGGTGTCTGTACTTATTTCAGTTTTGTGATTTCTTAAATTATACTTGGATGACTTACATGACTTCAAAAAACAGAGAACAGTTCTCTTCAGTAATATTAGTGCATGTATTATAAAAACATCTGGTGTTATTCTTGGATAGGATTTTCATTTTTTGTTCTTTGGCTCTGAATTAGTGCATCCATACAAATTCCAAAGCATAGTGTTACATTTTTGCACAGAATGCTGACCTCTAATAAATATACTGGGTTTTGAGCACTCCTGACTGTTGGGGATTTTTGTCCACTCCCAGTAAGTGGTGTCATATTATTGCTTACTTTTCTAACTTTTTTTTTTTAGCTAGTATGCACATACTCTTGAGATACTATGTGGGTTTTCTTTGTTTGTGTTGGATAAGGGTGAAGAAAAGGGACAGATGCTGGCTGATGCTTTTTATGAAGTAGCATTTTGCAGATTCAATGTCTTCATACATTTGAGCAGTTCTCTGGAACATTGTTCTATGAGCAGCATGCTTGTCTGAATAGCCACAGTAAATTTAATTTTCTCTGTCCTGATAGACTTTAATCAGGTCAAAGCAGCCAGATCAGTAAGTGCTTAGCATCTCATGGATTAACTTGGCTAGTTCTGCATGATGATGAAAGGCTGAGAAATTCTCTTCCTGCAGAAACTGAGTATTATTTTCTAGCTAGTCAAAATTCTTTCCTTGGCTGCTATGGGAGCCCAACATCAATCAGCCTGTGGTTGAGAGTCATAAATTTCAATCCCATTACAAAAATATGACAGACTAATTAGCAGCAGAGAGAGGTTAAAGGACAGCGAATCAGCTCTATTGTAGATGTAAAGACTCTGAAGCACCTGAGCTGCCCCCACTTTTAATTTTCTGGATTCTGTAATCTGTTTTTAATTGAAGTTCTGTTTTTTTGCCTTTGAACACTGGGAACTTGCAGTACTGAGAATTATAGTACTCCAAAAAGCTAAGACTATTTAAAGTTGTTATAGCATAATATGTAACAACAATGAAAAAAACCCAAACAAACAATTGAGGGCTAACACTTGGCTAATGTATTGAGGCTAGAGTGGCAGCTGCTCTTGAGCAGCAGGTACAAAGTCTGTGTAACCTTCTGATCTCACCTCTGGTATTTTATTTATTTATGGTCAGTACAGTATTAATATAACTAGCTTGCTGTTTCATCCTGAGAAGCTGTCTCCTTGTGCCTTTGTATTTTTGTGACGAGAAAAATGCAAAAATATGAAGCAAATGCAAAAAAAGAAGCATTGACCAAAATGGTAACATAATCTTCAAGTGTCTGTCTAAAATCTGTTTTTATTCTGGAAGAACTTTGTCCAAATTGTAGTTCATTTGGCATGAAAGCATCTTCACACTGATCCTTGGCTGCATGTTTATGATAACTTTTTTCTTCCAGAAAGGTTACTCGTGAATCTTACGCATAAGTTAAGAATTGAGTTTTCCAGGTTTTTGAGTGTTTGTAACTGTTTCTTCCATGTAAAACATTAGCCTTGCTGTTACATCAACGAGCAAGGATGGAGAGGTTAGCAAAGGAGCTGAAGCTTGAGAAGGAAGAGCTGGAACGCCTGAAAGCTGAAGTCAATGGCATGGAGCATGATCTCATGCAGAGGAGGCTTCGAAGAGTTAGCTGTACAACTGCAATTCCAACAGTAAGCAATTTGTTAGTATTTTAATTCAAGATACAAACTTATTTACTCTGTTTTTATGAACTAAAATATTATAGAAAAAAATACTTTGTATAGAATGTTAAATCTTTGGAGATACTTTTCTGTAAATTCTTGACTTACTGTAAGCCACTTATAATTTAAGAAGCAGATATGTTTCTATATTAAGGTTTACAACAGATTTTTGGAAGCACATACTTGTGCTTTTCTGGCCCACAGAACTTAATAGATAGTTACTCTCTTAACAACCTGTAAAAGTGGATGTCCAAATCTACGTAAGGGGCCTGAACCGTGTACATCTTTGTGTCCCTAACATTCTGTGATTCATTCAGCAAGCTTTCACTTTTTTTTAAAAAAAAGGTATTTTGTTATATTGAGGTATTTTTTTGTTTGCCTAGTTACATCTCATAATCTGTTTCCCATTTTGGATGTGCAGGATGTGCCAAGTAAATTTTCAGTGGTGGTGTTGGCTCAGAGTTGGCACCTGTCTCTCTTCCTTTCCTTGTTGATTCTTCCTATCTGTGTGACTTCCACCTGCAAGTGGCTCTAACCTAAGCATATGTGTGGCTCTGATAAGATAATTAATCTGACTGAAAAATAACAACTTCTTTGTACAGTTGTTACTCTAATCAGTTCAGACTTGCTGTGTTGACATAAACAATGCACACAGAGGGCATAGCAGGGCCTCTTCACTGCTTAGTTAGTGTGGCTGCTCTGTGTCTTGCCTGTCTCAGGGCAGCATTTGGCAGGTATGTTCCTGGAAGGAATACAGAGGCACTATCTGAGAAAGCCAAGCTAAAGCCCAGTTGGGAGTTGAATGTGGCACAGGATGTCCAAGACAAAAAGAAGGGTGTCTATTATTACACAGGTGAAAAAAGGAAGACTAACAAAAGTGTCTGTCTTCTCAGGCCTTCAGGAATCCTGGGTCCCAGAGACCTCAGGAAAAGCCCAGAGCAAGGAAGAGAAACTATTTGTGGAAGAGGATCTAGTCAGGGAATACCTAAGCAAAGCAGGCATACATGTTTGAGGTCATAGTCTTGATTGGGATGAACCCACAAGTGCTGAGGCAGCTGGCAGACATCATTGTGAGGCCAGTTAAGCTTTACTATCCTAGAGACTATGGCATTTGGAAGAAGTGCCCAGAGACTAGAGGAGAGCAAATGCCACTCCTTTCTTCAAGAAGGAGGACCTACAGACTAGTCAGCCTGACCTTGATCCTGACAAAGTGATGGAGCATCTCATTCTGGAAACCAGCTGGCCTAGGGAAGTGATCATTCCCCATGTCTTCAGCACTTGTGAGGCTACAGCTTAAAAACTGGCTTCAGTTTTGGTCCCCTCTCTACATTTCCAGGCATATAAAGGATAAGAAAGTGCTCGGCAGTAGTCAGCATGGATTCATGAAGAGGAAGTCAAGCTTGGCAAATCTGATAAATTTCTATGATGAAAAGACTGTCCTGGTAGATGAGGGGAGAGTAGTGGTTATTTCTACATAGACTTCAATTAGGCTTTCAACATTGTCTCCTGGAAGATCTTAATAGAGCAGTTGATGAATATGGGCAGATAGTGAGGTGTATTGAAAACTGAACATGCAACCAAAGAGTGTGGAAATCAGTGGCACAAAGTCTGGTGGGAAGCCTGTAACCTGGTGTACCACAGGGGTCATTACTGGGTCTGATCCTCTTTAACATTCCTTAATGCTCTGGATGATGGGGCAGAATTTACCCCCAGCGAGTTTGCTGATGACACAAAACTGGGAGCCTTGTGCTGCCATTCAGTGGGACCTCAACAAGCTGGAGAAATGAGCTGGCAGGAACCTTGTGACATTCAGCAAAGGAAGCATTAAGGCCATGAGGGAGGAATAACCCCATGCACCAGTGTAAGCTGAGGGCTGATCAGCTGGTAAGCAGTTCTTCAGAAAAGGCCCTGGTGGAGACCACATTGAAAATGGGCCAGTGCTATGGCACAAAAAAACCCAACCCACCAAACAAACAAAATCAAATGATATCCTGGTCTGCATTAGGAGTGTTGCCAGGAAGAGGAGAGATGTTAACTTTCTCCTTTATCCAGCAATGCTGATATATTTTGAAAGTATAGTGTCCAGGAATGAGCTCCCAAGTATAAGAGAGAGATATGGTCCTACTGGAGAGTCTAGTGAAAGGACACAAAGATGATTGAGCATCTCTCCTGTTAGTACAGGCTGAGAGAGGTGGAACTGGCTCAGGGCAGACTTTACCAATGTAATTAAATACCTGAAGGGAGGCTGCAGAGAGGACAGAAACAGTCTCTCTTCAGTGGTGCCCAGTGACAGGATCAGAGGCAAAAAGCACAAATTGAAACACAGGAAGATCCCTGGGAACATCAGGATACTGTTTCTTGCTGTGTGGTTGACTGAGCCCTGGCACAGGTTGCCTGGGTTCATCTTTGGAGATATTCAAAGCCATTAGATATCTGGTACAGGGGTTGGACCACATGACCTCCATGGGACCACATGAGGTCCCTTCAACAATTCTGTCATCTTATGACTCTGCCCGTGATGCTGGAATATAATCTAGGATAAGACAGTTATTCTTCCAAAGTGTGAATAATCTCTGCTGGTAGCATGAAGAATGCTTTGTATCGTGATAACTTAGAGTTTCTTAATTATATGCAAATAAATTGACTTAACTGATTATTCTGTTAAGAATAATTACCATGTTGCAGCATTGAATTATTTAAACATACTGGGCTAGAAGGTTTGTCACTTTGGAGCTCCTTGGGGTGACACAAATAAATAAACTTCTGACCATATTCAGTAATAATTAATGTGAGCTGCAGCTTGTATTCTGTTTCCTGATCATCTTGATGTAAACTCAGGTAGAAAATCATCAATTATATAGAATTTTATAAGGTCTGTTGTTCTGTAAACTTGGGCTTAGCTATGTCTTCTTACTAATGAATTTTAATATTAAGTAGCTTGTTCATATTTGTTGGTTTGGGTTGTCTTCCTCCTCAAATACCAAAACAAGTGGTTTTTGAGGGAATAAATTGGATAGGGGGAATGGGAAAGACAGTGGGATCCTGGCTTTTTTTTTTGGTTGGGTTTTTTTTCAGTGCCTTATCCTTACTCAGTTTCTGATAAAGTTGATAGCAAAAATACAGCAATATTATTTCTATGTCAGATAGATGCTGAATTTCCCACAGTTACTATTTTGGGTTGTTTCTTTCTAGCCTGAGGAAATGACCAGATTGAGAAGCCTCAACAGACATCTCCAAATAAATGTTGACTGTACACTGAAAGAAGTTGATCTCCTTCAATCTAGAGGTATAGAATTGATAGTTTTGCCAATATCTAAATTTTGTTTTTTCAAAAGAGTGTTGTTTTGCCTGGGGGTTGGGAGGCTCTCCAGTGGCATATGGGCAGGCTGGATCCAGTGGGCTGAGGCCAGTTGTGTGAGGTTCAGCAAGCCCAAGTGCTGGGTCCTGTACTTTGGTCACAACAACTCCAGTGCTACAGGCCTGGGGAAGAGTGGCTGGAAAACTGCCCGGTGGAAAAGGACCTGGGGTGTTGGTCAGCAGCTGTCAGAACATGAGCCAACAGTGTGCCCAAGTGGCCAAGAAAGCAAACATCATCCTGGCCTGTAGCAGAAATAGTGTCCAGCTGGCCTAGGGAAGTGATCATTCCCCATGTCTTCAGCACTGGTGAGGTTACAGCTTAAAAATTGGCTTCAGTTTTGGTCCCCTCTCTACAAGAAGGACATGGAGGTGCTGTAGTGTGTCCAGAGAAGAACAGCAAAGCTGGTGAAGGCAGACCCTTATGTTCTAGACAAATCCAAATCTTGTGAGGAGTGGCTGAGGGAACTGGTGGTGTTCAGCCCCTCGGAGAGTGAGGGGAGACCTTCTTGCTCTCTACAACTACTTGGAAGGCACTTGTAGCGAGGTAGGAGTTGGTCTCTTCTCCCACAGAGCAGGTGATAGGACAAGAGAAAACCTCCTCAGGTTGTGCCAGGGGAGGTTTAGATTGGACATCAGGAAAATATTTGTCACTACAAGGATTGTAAAACATTGGAACAGGCTGCCCAGGGAGGTTGTGGAGTCTCCATCCCTGCAGGTATTTAAAAGATGTGTAGCCCTGGCACTTAGGGACATGGTTTAGCTGTGTGGCAGTGTTAGGTTAATGGTTGGACTCAGTGATCCTAATGGCCTTTTCCAACCTAAATGATTCTGTGATTGTAATATTGTACATGCTTCAGTGTGAATATTTGTACTCTTTAAAGTTCAATTTTTATTATCTATATCAAATTATCTCTATAAAGGTGTCTTTTTCAGTTGCAATCTGATAAACTTCATTTGCTAATATTTCTTTTGGCCAAGACAAATTTCATTATCAAGAAGGTAGTGATTTAAAAGTGACTTTTGTCAAGAGATTAGAATAGGCATACGTCTCCTTTTTCACCAAGAATGTGTCCCACAGAAGGATTTACCTTTCCACAGATTTTAAAGCAATACAGAACACTGAGCTGAAGTTGATTCTTCAATATGGGATTAGCCTGCTAAAAATTACTAGAAGCTGTACAAAACTGGAACTATGTGACAGAATACTCAGGAAATAGCTAATGTATAAAATCTGAAGTCTGTAGATGTTTGTATCACTGGCTTAAGCATGTAAATAACCTCTGAGTTATGTTTCCTTACTTTTCTAACAGGGAACTTTGATCCGAAAGCCACGTGTAACTTCTATGATAACATAGAGCCTGGTCCTGTTGTGCCACCAAAGCCATATAAAAAGGGTAGGTCAACAATCAAGCATCAAGTTACCTAATCTGCCTTGAGAAAGCTTTGGGTTCTCTTCCTTCTCTTTATGAAAACTAGCAATTTGAAAGATAGTGTCTTTTATGGATTTGTACAACTTCTGTGATTAGTTTTCTGATTTTATCTGTCAACTTACTGGAGATCAGTTTTAGGGTTGGTGTACTGTAGTCTGGCTTTTAACATGGAGCTGTCAAAATAATATGGGGTTTTTCCTCCTAAAAACAGACTGCTATACATAAACCTGTGAAGTCATTCCTTTACAGGTTGATGAACAAACTTTTCAGTATGTTTTAAGCTATTAAACCTATAGTAATACCAGTGAGTTAACAATGGTGACTGCTCTTTTTGTTTTTAATATGTTTGAGTGACCCTTTACAGATATGAAATACTTTAAATATTCAATTTTACAGACTAAATTAGGAGTGCTTTAGCAACAGACCTTTAATGTTACCTGTGTAAAGGTTTCAGTGTTCATTTTAAAATAGAATGTTTAATGAGGTGACAAACCCAGTAGCATGATCTTGCCTATCACCCTTGTCTTCTAAAATAAGAAAAAAATGGTTTCCTTTTGCTTTTTTTTTTTAGAGCATCAAAACAGCTCCAAACAGACTTTACGTACTCAACCAAGAGATGAAGATTTTGAAGGGGCTCCATGGAATTGTGATAGCTGCACCTTTCTAAACCACCCAGCCCTAAATCGCTGTGAGCAGTGTGAAATGCCACGGTACACCTGAAAATCAGGAAGGGGCTGCATGGGGTTGAAAAAAGGCTCTTGAGCCCACAGCTGTAGGAGAAGGAAACATGGGGAACCTTTCAGTCCATCTGCCCAGCCTCTGCTAGTCAACAATCTCCATATTGCAAGGGGTGGGAGCAATGTGTTAAGATGTTTCTGCTTGTGCCACACTAAAAATAAATTAAGGGTGAAATGATTTCTTAGCCCCTTGCAGTGAGCAAAGCAGAAAATAGAACCTGAAAATGTAAAAGGATTAATTTTGTGAAGAATGTATGCAGGAAAGCAAATAACTACTGGGTTTTAGTCCTGTGGTTATAGTTACTGCTTAGTGGCTCTAAAAAAAAAACCCAACAAAACCCTCAACAAAACTGTTTAAAAAAAAATAAATTGCAGACTTTTAGTAATGGTGTGAAATGTTATACTTAACCAGAAAAACTGAAGAGCCAGAACTTACTTAACCTGGCCACACTAGCTGGAAAACAAAGGCTCCCTGTGCTTCTCGATTGTAAGCTACTGAAAAAGAAGACAGAAAATGCAGATAAAATTTTGCAATCTATTAAAAAACAAAACAAAAAAACCAACAAAAACCAAGGAGAAGGGTATTTGTTAATTGCTGCTTTTTTTTCAGGGTAACTTATGTCTACAAAAAAATTGCTGTTTGAAATTGTAACCTAAGGTGACTAAATGAGATACCGTATGAGTGTTACAGAGAGTTTAATTAAAGGTAAATTTTACAATCCCTTTTGCTTGTACAGTGCTCACCTGGCTGTGTCAACACTGGTAATAAACTATGAATGAATTCTACTGTATTACGGATGAAAATACTGCTGCATGCTTTTATTAGGCTGTCGTGTTTCAGAGCTAAAAGTATGCTTTTATATCCAACAGTCTTCTAAGCCTGTGCTCTGTAGCAGCACAGTGACATATGCCAAACACAGACTACTCCAAATTTGATTTGGAAGACTTGAGCTCAGCCATGGGTGTGTATGAGAAGTTAGTACCCAGTTCCTTAGGCCTTTTCAGCTTCCAATTTGTGGTGAATTCATGATGTTTACAGCACAGAAGGTACTTTGTGCCCCAGTTCAAAGTTAGCTGAAAAATAATTTGTCAATTAGCTCTTCAGTAAAGGTTTATTTGCACATCGTTAATAAACCATCCTCTATAAAATAACAGGTGCCAGGTCCTGAAAAAGTACACACTGCATTATTTTTATTTTAATTAGGAGATATTTTCCATAGGTTGAAGAACATGAGAATTGCAACTGAAAATCATACTGGTACTTTTATGCATATGATACACTGTATTATAAAGGTGATGTTCAGTTTGAATGCTTCAGGTTGCTGTAATAAAGCACTCAATACTTGTGAAATCAAACTTGGGTTTGGGCAGCTGAATGCTTGTGTTACACAACTGTACGACTGAGTAGGATGTTCTTGTGGACTGGTCAGAAGCTAGTGCAGTGCATTTGAATTTTTATGGTATAACTTTGCCAAGATGCAGAGATTAAACCAAGCATGTCAGCTGAGCTACTGTAATTGACTTTGCAACTGTGAGTCTAAACCCTACCAGAAGAGATTTAAACTACTTCATTTGAAATTGTTCTTAGCTCATGGCAGCCACCTCCATATGGTCTGTTTCCACAAGTCACTTGATGTGTGAGAACATGTTCAGCTGTGGTAGAGCAATTGTGTCTGAATCCTTAGTTAAAGTCAAGCAGTGTTTGTAAGGAGTGAGTGGATGAAAACTCGACTGTGTTGCTCTGGTGTCTCCTCTCCCTGCAGAGTATAAAAATAACAGTAAAAACAAACTGTCATCTTAGATGAAGAACCAGTATTTTATCTGCCATTTTTCAAAATGTTCTTGCACTAATTAAATGTTCAGCATCATTTAAAATAAGCTAATAGATCTACAGCAGTGTGCACCACTGATGAGCAAAACAAAGTCAAAGGCATCAGAGCTGCTTTTCCTCCTTCCTCTCCTCCTTCCTCCCAATTTATATTGCTATGTGGGAGCTCATCACATGTGGAAAGGGGCAAAAAGCCACTGTCAAAAGAAGTTAGAAGGCAAATATTAATTTTGTTCATCTAAGTGAACAGTTTGACAGAACAGAGAACTAGAAAACAGATGAGCAGAAAGCAGCATTGTACCCAGGATAAGCAGTGCCATTGCTGTTATCAGCTGTATAATGAATTACACAAAACAATACCAGGAACTTCATGGCTTTTCTATTGTGATGCCTTTGCCTTTGTATTATTTCAGTTTTCATTTGTACTTCTGTTGAGGTTCTAGAAACATCTGGTTTTGCTTCAGTTACAAAATGATGGCTACTGAAATGACAGTCAGCAAATCAGAGTAGGTGTGTCATGCATCCATCCAGCTGTGCCATTTCAGACAAGAGAGTCTGCTTTTGAAGGGCAGTGGGGAGGGGACAGGACTGCATGCAGACCAGTAATTCCCTGAAATGTAATAAACTTGCTAAAATTAGTCTTAGCTTCACCAGAGGAAGAGAAGGAAGGCTGCTGTGACAAGATAACTTCTTGGAAGACTGAGTGCCATTAAATTGCAAATGGATTCCTTTCTACTAATTTTTCCTTCAGTTTTTCAGTTACTCTCATTTGTTGCTTGTACACAAAAAAAAACAAACCAAAACCCAAACAAACCCCAGACTCTTCAGTTGTATTTTTACTTTGAAATCCCCACAGTCAAATAATAATGGTGAAAACCTCATATGGTGCTGAATATTTCTAGTTTGTTAGAATGTAAATTGTATTTTGAATATTGGAGAAGATCCATTGACCTTCTGAAGGTGTTCAAACCCCAACTGAATTGTAGATGATGCCAAAAAAAAGATTGATTTATGTAATATTTATTGAATGACATAAAACCCTAATGTCAGCTGGCATACAAAATGCACTGTATTGTATAAAACTTTGTGTGTGTGAATGGTGGGATGCTGATGCCATTTTGTTGAGTTAATGCACTACTTGTGTTTTCTTTCTTTCCTTAACTACTGAGCTTTCCCTCAACCACACTACTAGAGTGGTGAAGTTTGTAACTGACTTGGACATTCAGATATTCAAATGCTTTCACTGATCATTGGAATTTTATAAAGCTTATTTTATATTTACTGTGCTATTAAGATGAATTCCCTTTAATTATAGAATACTACTGTAGTACTTTAAAAGTCTATTTAGAGTGAGGTTTGTGGAAAATTATTAAGAACATAGTAAACAAGAGAAATCCTGACCTTTGGATCTACTTTTGATTTGATGTAATTATTAGTCTTGTCTGGGTGAGGAGAAAAGGGGTGGGAAGTCAGGCAAAAGGAAGGAATTTGTAAACTGTAGTCTTAGATCAGATTGAATTGTGTATCTGTGTGTCTGTGGTGTGTGTGTGTTTCCCTTGCAAAATGGGCAGTATGGTGAAAAGGTGTAATAATTCTTAAAAGAGCTGGTCTCAGTACTTTCTGATTATGATATGCTACTAAATCACAATGTTTTAATTTGGGGTTGGTTTTTTTTGTTTGTTTTTAAGAAACCCAACTCTTCTTTCAGTTACTTCTATCTGTTCCAGTTATCCATCTCTCATTTCAATTTCTAAGTACTTTTACATTTAATATTGATTGTAAAACCCCTTGAAACCGAAATAAAAATACTTGAGTTGAAATGGGGACAAAAAAAACAATAAAGAATGTTTTTAAAAAGAATGTGAGAATATTAAATATGTTAAAAACAAGCTTGTCATCAGGATTATTACTATTTTTTTTAAATAAAAAATGTCAGTGGTATACCCTAGAATGTGAAAATCACTATCCTGACAAGAAGTGGACATCTGGACATAAGCAATTAATCAGCTTGTTTGGTACTGCAGAAGTTATGTGCTGTATACTACAGTGACTTTAAATCCCATAAAGAAAGAAGCCATGCACAGCTGTCACATCTCATAGTCAGTACTGTCTCTGTGCTGCTGCATTTGTTTCATTTTGAAATGTCAATATTCTGTGAAACCAGCCAGGACTGAATTTTGCCAGATTTCTTCAGTTTGGGGCTTTTGTTGCTGTTTATGTCCATAAATATTAATATTTTTTCTTGGTTTTGGATAATCAGAAATCAGTGGAGTTCATGCAATATTATAATCCTGGGTTTTCAGTACTTTAGAAACCAATTTTTTAAAATGTGTTCTTGAAACTTATTTATTTATGGTGTCACCAGTGTATCTAATCCATATTTCCTGCTGTGTGAAACCCTGTTCAATTTTTTCATTAAAAAAAAAACAAAAACAAAAAAACAAAACCAAACCAGACACGATCTTGTTTAATCCTGTATATATGGTGTCTACATTCTAGATTTGTGTATGCTGTGAATGAACTTATTCCTAAGAGGTGAAATTGTATAAAAGCATTCAGAGGCTATGCATGCATGGTACCTCCAGAAAGTGCATACTCCAACTTGCAGAGTCCTGCAAAAATAAATTTAATAAAACTAAGCAAATATCACATCCTGCATTTGTTCTTGTATGTAGTAGGAAATGTTGTTCTAAAAAATAGAGCCTTCTTGCTGTCATAGTCTTGTTTCTCATCTTCCACTTAAACCCATAGCTACAGCTAATTTGTTTCAGTGACTGTTGGGGTTTTCTTTTTGATGACCAAGATGATTCTTATGAGGCAATTGCTGAATATTGAACTGGTGTCCAAATCCTGTGAATTTGGACAGCTTGTGTAAGCAGGAGTCTCGTTTAGATGATGGACATTCTCTGCAGCTTCTGCTGTAGAAACAGGACATAGGACGTTCAGAGTGTGAAGTTTTGCTCATTACTTTTGTCTTTTTAATGAAAAGTTATTAAAGGAGGAGCTTTACCTACTATAGCAGTTGATCACCTTTAGGTAGCCTCAGTTGCAGGCATTCCTGCCTATCTCAGTAGTATTCAGTATGGATTACAGAGTCCACCTTCTGCTCTAACTTCTTACAGACAGGTACTGCTCTTGGAGAGGGTGGGGAATTTGAAATGCATAAATCAGTATGCAGGCAGTTTCTGTTTATTGCTGTTTTTCTTAATTATCCTGATTGTATCAGCACACCATAATCTAAAACTTGAAAGCTCCATAGCTGTGCTACAGCTGGATTTTGTTCATGCAGAGCTTCAGTTATTAACACATTCTGGTGTAACAAGCCTACTGCAACATTGATATTTAGCTTAAGTTTCAAAGCTTTTAAAAGAAGTTTGAAAATGTTAATGTACCTGTAAAATAGGTTATGCTGATGGAGAGCAAAGCCAAAAGATCTAGCAATTCATAGTGGCCACTATGTTGTTGTTTCCCTGAAGTAATGAGGTGAAGGATCTGCCTGAAATAATTGTGTAAAGTTAGTTATTTATTCATAAAAATAACTTGGCTTTGACAGTACTGCACTGTGTGTTAAACCTGTGATGTTTAGAGAGATGATTTCTCTTGTGATCTGGTAAGTAATCCAGGAATTAAGTGTGGCTGCTTCTAATCAGTCCATCTGATCCATAGTGCTGGGTAAGTCCCATATCTTCTTTAATTGCACCCTCTCTGATTGTAAATACACGTTTTGGAAACTGATGACTTAAGATAACTTCATTTCACTCAACAGCTGGACCCAAGTAATCATCTATTAAATGGTTTATTATATTTTCTAGATGAGGTAGGTTATTATAGGTGTGAAAGTGATATTCAGATTCTAGACCGGTACAGCTTCTCAGTGCATTGTGTAATAACTGGTATGGACATCTGCTATTGGTAGCAGCATGTCTGGAACCACTAGTGGCCAACTGCTCTGTGGCTGGAACAGGGTGCATGGCATCTCTTAAGGCATTTAATAGCCACATATTATGGTCCTCTGCCCTGTTCTGTGGCATGCAAGCAGTGAAGCACTGGGGGTTACACTGAGTTGGTGGTGGTGCCCTGGTGGACAAGCCAGGGAGAGCTGGCATGCTGGGTTACGCTCACCCACTGCACAGGGCCTGCCTTCAGCTGACTCACCTGACCTGGAGATGTTATGGTGGCAGGAGAATTTGTTGGCCTTTTGGGAAAGAATAATGAAAAAAAACCAATTACACCGTCGACCCACGCCCCCAAATCCAAAAAACAAAAACAAAAACAAAAAAAAAAACCAAACAACAACAAAAAAAAAAAAACAAAAAAGAAAAAAAA
>JANHGL010002608.1:0-12119 GCA_024611195.1 Ceyx melanurus | reverse complement strand
TCAGGCAGGGGGGTTGGACTAGATGATCTTCTAGGTCCCTTCCAGCCCCTAATTTCTGTGATTCTGTGATTCTATGATAATGGCCAACAGGTCCCTAAGCAGATACTGAAAGAAACACCAGGGATGGACTTTTTTAACTTCTCTAGTCCAGCAACTACGCATGCTGGGAAGAGATTTGGACAGCAGAGGTTGGCCTGTCTTTGGGAGAAACTCCAGCCTGTGAAGTACAGCATGTGAGGGAATACTGGTCTGAACAGATCTGGCCCAATATGCTATCTCTCTTTTCCTGCTCTCACTTCAAGCCAAGGTCTGTCTGGTAACAGTTCAGAAGGAGCAAGCCCATTGATTGTTGCATTAACTGCGGGACCAAGCACTTATATCTTTTTCCTCTCTCCAAACATCTCTCTTCAGCTTCACTGATTTCAGCTGTCACTGATTTCTTGGTATCTGTCTCACACAAGTAACCCAGATGCAGATAAACTCTTGAACCAAGCAAGCTCTCTGCTCACACAGCTGCTGAATTGATGGATCCTGGTGTATTCACTGGCCTCTCTCTACTCATCTGTACAGAGGTAGCAAAGGCTTTCTTCTAGGACAAGCTGTCCGTGAATTTTCCTGGATTCTTGGCAAGGAGCACAGTATTGGAAAAGTGTCTTACCTGTTCTGTGAAAATTTTGAACAGGCATGACTTCTCTCTTACTGTGGGTGATTAGTTCTTGATTCTTTTAAACAATTTATACTCAAGAAAAAAACCTGTCCAGTTACTTGCACTGCCAGGCTAATCCCCAGAATAAACCATTCTATTTATGAGAAGGTGCTTGTTGCCCCTAAAAGAAGCAAAATTCTATCTTAGAAGTATGATTCGTATAGAAATATTATTTCATTGTGAAGAAACTGTGTATTTCAATACTCTAAAAACATTTTCTTCATACGCAAGTTCCCTGGGCTTAACAAGGAGACCAAGTCCTGTTTTTCCCTCTGACCACCAGGAATACCATGAGGTTTTTTAAAATGAAATTTTAACAAGTTGTGCATTAGCACAATTGCAAGCTTCTGTGAACACTGTACAGTGTTCAATGCAGTACATTGAACCTGCTGAAAAGTATGTGTTCCAAGCCACATTTTGTTATATTACAGAAACAGCAGAGGTACAAATGAGTTAGGAGCCAAAATCCACTGGGCCTTTGAAAAGCTTATTGACCATAAGCAATACCTTCACAACAACTTGTGTAGGGTTATGGTACAAGACTTATGTCTTGTATGTATTCCTATATTATGTATTCCTCAGGGCTGTGAAAGGGTCCCTTACCTTCCAGTGCAACTCCTTTGTGGGTGGACAGCACAACACAGACATCCAGTAGAACTTGGCCAGGGCACATTGATGCTGCCTTTGCTTGCCTGAAACCATGCCTTCCAGAGCTGGCAGAATCTGCAGGGTTTCAGGGCACTGCAAATGAGGCCCCAGCAAAACCTGCCTCACCCCACACAGTTTCTCAGTACTCCTTGGCTGTGCTGCACTTCAGTTGTCTCCTTTCACCACCCTGAGGTTTGCAACTTCTTCATGTAGTCCTCTAGTGTCTCTGCAATCATATGGACACCAGGACACCAATACATACTGGGAGCAGATGGGGTCAGCATTGTTTTGCCTTCCTGAATAGTTCAGCAGGAGCAGCAACTCTTGCTTTTCTACACAGGGCAATGTTTTAACTTGTCCCAGTCTAAGATAGCTGCCCCACAGCTGGGCAGGTTGCAGTGTTCACAGGGTTTTGGTGCCATTTCCAAAGAAAGAAAAAATATGGTGGTGTGGTATAGCCCAAGTTTTGGTGTTGTTTGTTTTTCTTTAGGTTTTTTGATTGCTTTCTTTGGAATTTTTTTTGGTCTGTTTCTTTTTTTTTTTTTTTTTTCTTTTTTTTTGTTTTGGTTTGTTTGGTTGCTTGGTTTGGGTTTTTGTGTTGGGGTTTTTTTTGTCCTTGAAAAGGAAAATACATTTTCTTCATATACTGCAGTCTTCTCCATAAAATAGATTGCTGAGGTAACTTGAATGGCTATAGTCTAGAAATTATTCTCTTTCGGTTCATAGTCTCAAAAGTTGTATGTGAAATCATTTGTGTTTCATCGAAATAGATAAATACAAATTGTTCCCTCTTCTGTATTTATTATGGATCCACTATTTATTTTAAAATATGTTAAGGGACTGTATAACAAATGGATACATTGCAGTATGAAGCAGAATATGATTCCCCATTCACAAAGAGAGTTTTCTACTCTCCTGGCTATTTTTATTTGATTTCTAACTGGTGCTAAGGCATCTGTGAATATCTCAACAAAGAAGAGTTCTTAAGAGAATGGAAGTTATAGAACATTCCATTTGCTAAATTAAATAACTGGGGGGGGAGGGGGAAGAGCAGAGGATGGGGTTCACTTTGTAGCTCTAAACTTCTGTTTCAAGCAAAAGGAAAATATTTAACCACCTGTGTCACTAATGAGAGCCTAAAGAACAAGCTTTAAACATTTCTGAACATTTCTAAACATTTCTTATTCACAGCAATAAAGGACTTTGGTTAAGCTTTTAATATCTAGAAAGATATCCCTCCCACATATCCTCCTACCAGCACCCTAAATTTACAGGCAATTTCAAATACCTTTAAATATGAATATTGAAGGACCTTTTTAGAGACTACATCTTTTCAAGTTGCAGGCAAATCTATCAGAATTTTGTCTTCTGCCAACAATGAGATAAAATACGTATACTTATCACTGAAAAGTTTAAAAGCTGTTATTCCCAGGTTTTCATTCATAATTTACACATTCAAGATTAACAAGTTGCATGTATATTTCTAGTGAATGCATCACAGAATATTAACCAGGGAGCAAAACTAAGTTGATTGAGCTGTTTCAGACTTTCATAATTTGATAAATCAAATGCATTCCAGCTAAGATTAAATAAAAACAACCCAAGACTTCCAAATGTGAATTGTGTACCTTGTTGATTTTGGTTAGGTTTCAGGGTTCCCTTCACATCCTAAAGAGACTAGCTTTAAGCTGTCAGTGAAAGGGAACGTGTCACTGACTTTTAAGAGGCAGTGGTGGTGAGTGTCACAGTCTCTCAAGCAGCCTGCTGAAATCAGTGGCATGTGTCAGACAGTTTATAGAACATTTTACATTGCATGTCAAGCTAAAGTCTCCTTCTTATAAATCATAAATACTGCATAATAGCAGAGGTGATACCTGGGAAAGAGTAAGTGTCCAAACTCAAGGCAAAAGAGACAGAAAGAAAAGTAAAAGAGATGTAGAAACATTAAAAAAATACCCCAAACCCCTCAGCTGAAGCAGTTCTGGAAAAAGGAGTAAGGTAGGGCTGTGACATCTAGATGTGGTTGTATGGACTCTGTGAGAAAGGAGATTTAGAAAAGTTAGTGTTTCTGTCACTATTGCTGGACCTGTCGCTATAGGTGTCCTTAGTAGTCTGGATCTAAGCCAGGATGAATTAGTCAGAACAAAGGGTACTGTATTCTCAAGAAAAGAAAAGCAATTGAAACATACAGGTTCCAAATGAAACTACAAAAGAAAAGAAAGTCCTTTAGAAGGGTTTTGACTTGTATTCACATAACAAATCTTGATGAAATCATGCTATTTTAGGCTGATTGCATTTTCAGAGATTTGATTTTGAGTGGAATCAAAGATCTAAAAAAATTGATCAAACTTGGGAAAATAAAAACATTATAAAACAAAAATGCTAGAAAGCAAGAGGCAGATACATTAGCTATTGACCAAGGGAACATGAAACTAGAAAGTGGTAAGATATGATGAAGCTAAATATGTCAGAGAAACACTATAGAGAAAATGCCTACAAAGATGTAGAGGTATAAAAAGAGCAAAAGGTGCACAGATCCAAATATATGTCCACAACTGGAAAACATTAAAACAATTGCACGATATATTAGTGTTTTGCAGAAATATGCAATCAGAACTAGCAGAATTAAACTGGAAGAACCAGCAAGCACATCGACAGTGCCTGATGCATTTTAATCAGTATGCCAATGCAAACAGGAATGAAGAACAATTCTATATGAAGGTAAAGTGCAGAAGTTGAGAGAGGAAAATATGCTCCTTCAGCGAATTATTAAATGGGAGCTAAAGCTTGTGTAAATATTATACATGAAAATATTGTAGAATATTGGAATAAGAAACATAAATACATAGAACAAAACCCACTGCAACTAAGGGTTCACAGACAAGACCTAATTTCTGTTGAAGTATTACATGAACTTTTACTGAAACATGTAAGAAAAAGTTGGTCTGTTTAGTTACTGTGAACAATGAGCCAATAATGAATCTAAAAAATGACAAATCTTCAGTTTGCTTAAGAGAGTACCTAAAGGTCAGTTGTGCATGAACAAATGTAAAGTAAATGTTGAATAAGTCAGGAAGTCAGAGAAGATAGGGAGACAAGTATACATACTTGCAAGGAGTACTTTTAAATGTTTACTCACTTTTCTCTGAGATTGCATTACAATTGAAAACACAGTATGGTATGTATAAAATTTATATTTATCGAATTTAGAATCCCATCAATTTTATCTGAAGCTGTTCAAAGCATTTTTATTATTAGATTTCAACATATATCAGCTCCCCAGTCTCCTCAGCTGACTGTCTGGTAGGAAATGCTAACATCATTAGAGAGACTGCTAAATGCAGGGTAGAAGCCTGAAACCCATCTAGTAGTTCTAGACTTGATAGCAGATATTTTAGAGGGATCTGGTACTGACTGAACACTTACTGACCAGAAAGAGAATAAAAAAACCTTTTCAATCTAGCCAAAGGTGCAACAGAAAATAATGCTTAGAAGTATAAGTAAAAGAGATCAGGATATTCCACATTTAGAAGAAATATCTTGCTTATGCATGGTTTGTAGATGCAGTTTGTATACATGAGAATATTTAATGAGCCTACAAGGCTGTAGCTGGCAGGAAGATTGCTCCTTGTTCCTCCTATACAATCTTCTGTCTTTTGAGCAATTTGATTTAGGACAAGAGGGAACAGCTGCAATTTATTCCTTTGGAAAGAATAAAATGAAGAAAGAATAGAAAGTCAAGCATTGGAAAGTAAACTGGAAATGAAGGATTTTGCTGAGCCACTAACGGACAGGATTGAAACTTGAAGTAGATAGAAACTGGGATAGTTGTCTGCATGGCAATCTGAACAACCAGAGTTCCTGAAAACTCCTCTGAATATACTTTATACAGGTAAAGTTGTAATCTATAAGGATTTTGCAGCAATGTAAACTGCCTCATTGCATAATCTTCTGTTTCAGGGAAGAGAAGTGTATAAATATCACATTGCCTCTCTGAGACTGAAGCAGTCACAGGAGATCTGAGGCATCCTGAGCCCAGGAGTCATGGGCTGTCCATGTCTGCAGTCCACGTGCAGCTGCAGCACAGGGCAGCCACACACACTGGACAGTTAAAAAACCCTTTCCATCTCAATATCTTCACCTTGTTCAGAGACACAGCACCCCAACGTCAAAATATTCTCTGAGTTCTTCAATAAGGAGTAACTTTCTCTAGCTTGAAAGGAAGTTTCTGTTGACAGGAAAACAACACTGGAAATTGTACACACTGTAGTATATCTTTATATTCATCCTAATTATTATTGCTGCTGTTATTATGAACGGTGTATTACAAACAAGTGTATGTATTTGTGCATGTGAATATTTGCCTTTATATGTTTATCTGTATTTATACATCTTCCTTTTTTGTCCTCCCAAATGTATGTTAATTAAAGTGTAAATACACCCTAAGAAGGAAAATCTCCCCATAGATTTATTTTAAAACTCTACAAACTCCGCAGAGGATGCTGAGGGGTTGTTAATTAGCACATGCATAGCCACTAAGCCAACAGTTTGGGGGCTTCATGCTTTTCCTTGGCTGTACAGCAAAAGACATGTTTCAGCAATTTGTTTCTTACAATAGTCTGTCCTACTGGGAGTTTTTGTGCAATGTTTGTCTGCACGTGTTTGTGTGGATACGACTTTTTTGTGTGTCTCTCAGAACAATGGTAGTTCACAGCCAAATCTGGGAGGAGTGCTCTCAATTGGAACATTGCAGCATCAGTAATTAGGGATTTAAATTTAATGGGAGGAAATAGTTTTTGAGGATTTGATTTACAGCCACAACTGTTATGGAGTACTTAAAAATGCTCTGCCAGTCAGTCTGACTGTTAAGTGTAGGTTTTTGAGTGTGGATATTTGAGGAGTGTTTGAGATTATGGATCCGAATGCTCTGAATGTGTTCTGCCTCAAGCGTTGGATTAATTCACTTTTAATGATTACTTTTTGGTTTATTGCCCCTTAACAATTCCCCTGACCCACTTTAATATTGTTATAATATTATAACAATAATATTTAGTATTGTTTAATATTGTTTTTAGATATACACAATAGACACAATATTAAGACCTAAAGATATTTTTAAATGACTTCCAGTATTGCAATCCTATCACTTCAAAATCAGAAAGATGTAATCCACAATAAATGATGCTCATGATAGAATGCTTAAAGCTGATGCATGTTTTTAATCTATTCAACATGAAAAATATTTATTAAAATGTTACCAGTTCAAGCCATATTTTCACCTTTAAGTATAGAGAATAGCTATGACAAATTTACCATCTCTAAAATTGGGCAGGTTTTTTGCCTTTGTTTTTGGGTTTTGTTTGTTTCCTTTTAAAGCAATTATACATGAATTATGAAAAAGGAATAGTAGAAGCTTAGAAGATGGACAGGTAAAAACCCTAGCATTGATGTTTGAATTGTCATTTAGCATGTAGAGCTGAAAAGCAAACATTTGTTTGCTTGGAATGGAATATCTTGCCACGAAGGTGTCACAAAGTACTTCATGTGGCTGAATACTGCTGGAAGAGTTTTAAGTGTGTATTTTACCTGTTAAATACCCAAAACATCAAGTTTGTTTGTTTCCACAGGAGCCAAAAGAGATCTCAGGTCATACTTTCTTTTCTTCTCTTGTGGCAATGTTGGCATATATCTCATCGTCTGATAAACTTCTTTGTGCAACAAAGTTGGCTAAGAACAAGGTATAAATGTTTTGCTAGGATTCCTTCCTCTGAACCTGCTTTCTGTGAGTCCAGATGAACATTAGTTCTAGTACAATAGGCAGGAGAGGAATACTTTTCTGGGAGACGGAGGCACAGTGGAGTTGATTCACACTTCAGGGGAGATCAAACTGTTGTGGAGCTGTGGTCTCAGAAGTGGGTTTTCTACCTGGGTCTTACTGCAGCAGCTATGAGCATCACTGGATCTTTGTGAAAGAAAGATGAAGTACAAGTATTTCTTTAGAAGGTCTTTCAACCTTGAAATGCATTACTTCCTTCTCATTTCTCTGTTTTAACCATTTCTTGTGAAACCAAAGTGGTCTACATTTGCTGACTTCAGTCTCATGCTTTGCATATCGACTTGGGAAGAGGTGGTTTGGTTGGGGAATACAACAAATGCCTATCTGTGTTGGGTTGTTTTTTTTTTTTCTCTTCCACAGACACGTAAGTACTGGGGAAACTGACTGTTTGGAAGGATTGTTTAGATGTATATACCAGACCAAGAAAATGTTAATGCATGCACTTAAATTAACTTCTACTTTAGAATTTGACCTTGAATCCTTACATGGAATTGTGTCCTTAAATATAGAACAAACAAGTATTTAGATATTCTTTTAAACAGAAGTATTTTTCTAAACTGGATCAGGTTTTTTTATTTTCAGTTAACAAGAGAAAATTTTTTTACAGTTTTAAAAGAAATTAAATGTATTTTAATTCCCCCAGAAGGCTAGAAATGTCAACAAGCATGGAAAAGAGATTTCCAGGCAGAAAGACTATGGAATATTAGAACTAAGTGAACATTACATATTGTTTGAGAGACTTTTAACGTCACGTTTTATCCAGTGTAATGAAAATGAATGAGATATGCAGTACTTCTGCACCATAGTTTTTGTGAAGTAAGTGTCAACAGAATCTTAACTGGAATGGCACAGCCTTAATGTTATGGTGGTGCTACTGAATATGCCACTAACGTGGTAGAGGTTTGGTACATCTTTAAACAAGTCAGGAAAATGAAAGCCTCTCATTTTTCCTCTGTTCTAATTATCTTCGTTCCAGTGGATTAGAAAATGGAAAATGTAGAAGTCAAGCTGAAGATGGTTCAGAGCTCAATCGCCTGCCAAGTTAAGTCTGACAAATGGCAAGTGTGTGTAATTAATACTGTCATCTTTCCCCAGACCAAAGGGCGTCTGCAGTAACTATAGATTGTAATTGTCATCGCTGTCACATAAAATGTGCTATTATTAAGTTCAGGCTGAATTTTATTGCTGAGAATGCTCATAAATTGAATGGTCAGTCATTTAAATTACCAAGTAGAGAGCTCTGCAGTTTGCTCTAAAGCTACTTTCTAAGGCAATGTATTTGACTTTAGACCTCTGGAAACTATCTACATTCCTTAAAGAGATGTTAAACAGGTTACTACCTATAAGAGAGGATGCTCTGACAGATGCACTGCATTCCATTAATATTTTAATCATCCCTACACTCTAATTTGTAATTTTTTTTTTTTTGTTGAAAGGTAAGTACTGCATATGCTATGTTGGCAACTTAAAAACTAGGAGCTATTATCTTGTTAGTGCGGCAGAGAGAATGAGTGTGTATGGTTTTGAAATATGGATTAATAAAGTGTAGTTGTTTAAGATGAAAAGATGAAAGAGAATGAAAAGAAAGTGATACATTCCAAAGAGAAACTCTCAAGATCAAGGAGTTCCCCAGCAGGATCTGAAATCTTTCATTCTAGGGGTAAATCAGAGGTCAGAAGTGATTTTAAGTACTTTCCTTCTGATGACTGGATAAATCAAAGTTTTCAGGAAGGCTGACTCAGAGCTCTTGTGAAAATAATACTCAATGAAAATAATATTCAGTACTTTAATATGAATATGAAGGCTTGATGGACTGTCCAGGACCCAGAATAGGAACAGAACTGAAGCATTCATCAAGTCCTGTTTCTTGCTATTAAAGGAAAGAAGTTCATAATATCTTTCATAAACTGATTGACCTTATTAAAATTAATTTAGCTATTTTTCCTCACTGTATAGTTAGTACTTCAAATCAGTCTAGTCTAATGGTCACAAAACACCTCTTTACTGGTCATTTATTATTGTGTTAGCCTTCTCTTTTACTTGTGTCTTATTCCCTACTACTATCTTGACTAATAAGTTTATAAGGCACAATTATATTTTCACTCAGCTTTTGTTTTCCAAGCTAAAGAAGACAAAATACTTTGATTTAGTATGTATATTTTATATTCTTGATCTCTTTCCTCTTATGCTGCCAGCTGGGAAGAAGAAAAAAAAAAGAGGAAAAAAAAGAAGAACTGGGAGCCTTATAGTCACTTTATAACAATGCTGTGCTCAAGTAAACAAATGCTGCAATGTGTTATCTCTCAAACAGGGTTTCTTTTAGATTTATATGGACCTTTTTTTCTCAGGTTTTTGTTTATTTATTATAAAAATTCTTGTTAGATTTCATACTCTTAACTTATATCCTAACCCTTTGTCTTTTACATCATAAATTCATAGTACCGAAAAAGATCAGCTGGCCGGACAGGTTATTAAGTCAATTTACCTGTCATTACAGGCATTATAAAGTAGAAACTGCATTCAGAAAGGTATGCAGAATACCCACTTCACCTTCCACCGTTCACACAGGCCACAAACCAATAAGTAACTATTTTTCATATGATAGTAGAAGACCAAAAGATAAAACTTTAATCAGCCCCTGAAGAAAACACAGGAAAACAAATGTGTCATTTGTACTGTATGTCTTTGCAGTAGTAAGAAATTAGGTAGATTATTTTCCCCAGATAATCATAAAAAGTGAAAGAAGAACTGTACTGCAGAAAAAGACAAAGTAAGCACTGGAGTAGCGAGAGGATAATTTCTTAAATCAGTATTGCCTTTTGGCAGAAAAAGTGTTGTTTGAGGCTGTGTAAAATAGTTTCAGTGCCTGTGTTAAAAGAATTGCACTGAAAGTTTGGAAGCATCCTGTTACTGATGAAAAAAATCTTAATACCTCCTTTCGTTTGTTTGTCAGAAAAGGTATTCTCTAGCCCCAGTGTAAAATGTACACTAAAATATTATTTGGACCAGGTGTCAAATGAAGATGGCAAAGTACCAGAGCAATAGGGAAAATGTTATTCTACAGCTCTGGTCACCTTTTGCTTGCTTTCAGAAAGAAACAGGCTTTCAGATCAGGGGCCAATAACACACAGATATTTTAACAAGCTTGCTGACTGATGCATCACAATTAGGTTACCTGTTAATCATATCTGTGCAAAAGAATTATTCCTCCTCTGGCCAGAGCAGGCTCTCTTGCATTCTGCTTAGTCAAAGTGCAATGACAGTGTAATGCCTTCCATAGCACATCAGGATTTAGAAGATAAACTGAAACTATTCAATTGGTTCCCCAGGGCTTCCTTCTCTTTCAGACAAATTCTAAAACCCTTTGTGTGTGGGGAGAGTGGTGGGTTTTTTTTCCTTTCTTTTTTTCTTTTTTTCTTTTTCTTCCCTATGCAAATTCCCATTCTGGTACAAAGATAAGGAAACCAGTGAAAAATGAGCTCCTTCATCATACTGATTGTAGTTAAAAAGTTGTGCAGCAACAGTAAGACCAGTTTAATAGGAATTAACAGAGTCTAGTACAAGCACACAACTAAGAACTACATGATGGACTTAGGTTACAGGAATATTCCCTTCTGCAGTATTTAAAGGGTTGGTGCAACATAGACTAATAGGGGTTGTAAAGCTTCTCATTGCTCTAGACAAATCTAGTTTTCTAAAGTTATGTAAATAACCAAACCTCTGGAATCTTTCATGCCTTTGCCAGACTGACAATATTTATTCTCAGATTTCCACAAAAAACCCTATTATCTGAGAAAAAGAATGTTTTACAGTCAGCTCCCATAGCTCCCACATCTTCATTTGATCCTGCATAGCTTTGAGGGAAGTGACTAAAATTTCACTGGCACAAATGAAGCTACATCTGGTGGCATTAGGGCTTAATTTGTCACTCTTGGTTTTAATCTTGGGAAGCATGTAAGAGCTAACTGGTACTAATCTTTCATATGACAGGAAGAGGATGATCAGAAAATATTCAGTACCAGTACCATGGCCAAGTCAGAGCTCATTCTGGGCTTCTGAAATGTCTTGATCAAGGTTTTGAATATAGGCATGTTGCTCCAGATTTTTCCTCTGCATTCTTAGCCCAGAGAACATTTCCTAGGTCATGTCTAGGTTTGACACTTATACAAATCATGGTTTGCAGAAAGGGAAGACCAGCAGAATAATTTCAGCCTCTATCAAGGAAATCTGTGAAGAATTCTAATCAGGCCTGTGGTATCAATATGCCAACAGAAAAGGTCCTAAAACATGCAGTCATCACCATCAGATGTCATCAGATACCATCAGATATCACGATATCCTGCTACTTCCATTCCCTATGTTAGTGTGAGGTTGTGGGTACATCAGATGTTGTCACATCTGCACTTGCTGCAGTGCTACAAGAAAAAGGCTGCTGTGCCAGGTCACAGGGGAATGCACAGGAGCTAGTGATGGTTTAGGATTTCCACATATTGGAAAGCTGCTCAAGCTATCACACTACACTTCAGACTTTCTCAGCCAAAAGGATTTTTACTAAAGCGTGGGTTTGATCTTGGGGGGGTTGTGCCACAGGATGGTCTGGCAATGGCTGTTGCCAGCACACAAAAGCCAAACAGCAGAGTGTTCCAAAGCTGCGGTCCCATGGCAGCCATGGGCACTGCAACAGTCTCTCAACTGCTCATTGTTAGATTGTATAACATTGAGTATTATTAATCCTATGTATTCCTTCTTACTGTTTCTAGTTTTCTATCCTAAATTGAAAAAAAATACAAGTTATATATAAATACACATACATATGTATTCATACTCTCACACTACATTTGGACAATCTTACTCAGGAAGAAGTTCTTTACCTTGAGGGTGGTAGAGTAGTGGAATAGGCTCCCCAGGGAGGTGGTTGAGGCCCCATCC
>JANHGL010002607.1:58721-69026 GCA_024611195.1 Ceyx melanurus | reverse complement strand
CAGGAAGGCTGGAGAGGGGCTGTTTCCAAGGGCCTGTAGTGAAAGGACAAGGGGTAATGGGTTTAAATTACAGTAGAGTAGATTTAGACTGGATATCAGGAAGAAGTTCTTTACCTTGAAGATGGTGGATCAGTGGAATAGGCTTCCCAGGGAGGTGTTTGAGGCACCATCCCTGGAATTATTCAAGGTGAGGTTGGAGAAGGCTCTGAGCAGCCCTGGTATAGTTGAAGGTATCCTTGTTCACTGCAGGGGGCTGGACTAGATGATCTTTGGAGGTCCCTTCCAGCCCTAAACATTCTATGATTCTATGATTCTATAAAATGCATGGCAACAACTTGTCTTTGTTATTTCTACCTCCTCTCTTCTGCAGTAGGAACAGCAAGTGAAACTAACAAGGCCATTTCCACCTTGCAGTTCCAGGACAGGATAATTCATCATGAGTTTCCTCAGTGCACATATGCACATATAATTGTTCATTAACTGTGCCTGTCTTCTGAGTAGGGTGTTCATATCCTTTTATGGCTACAATGAAGTTGCTGTACTTCGAGGAGATACGTCTTATTGTAAAAATGGTACCAAAATATTAGATTAATGACAAGTGTAAAACAAGAAATTATATGAGAAATTACTAGTTTGAAAACTTTTGGTTGGTTGGTTGGTTGGTTTTTAACATTATGTAATTATCAAGCTAACCCTTGTTGGAATCAATTGCAAAGGCTGTAGTGGATAGCCCTTTCCCACCACAGACTCAAAGAATAATTTATATGATTCTATGAAATTGTAATTGCTTTTATTTTCATTTGGAATGTAGTAGAGTCAAACTATTATACGTGGCTGTCTAGAAATATATTAATTTCTCCTGTGCTACTAGGACACCATTTTAATAAGATGAAAAATAACATCTGACAAATGCATGTGAAGTACTATGTTTCAATATATATGTTATTTAGAAATCATTAAAAAAAAAAAAAGAATAATGTTAATTTGGGGAAGAAATGGAGGTTAAAATTTGAAGAGCTCATGTCAATACAATTGCATCAGGAATTTGCTGAACAGAAAAACCCAACCAAAGAAGTTCTTTGTCACTAGCAGAACAAGCAAATGCTATCCTTGGTGTTCAGTTGTCATCTTCTTACTATCAGGAAGCCTCAGAATAACAGAATAATTTAATATTTTTACATGCAGCAGAAGTGGTGAAACCTCCTCCCATACTGACTTTATCTGTTAAACCACAAAGAAGAGGGAAGAAGTGGAGGAGAAAACCACAGTTTTAAAGTTAGTTTTTTGGGGTCTGAGCAAAAGAATGGAAATTCAAAGATAAGAGTGCAGTATCTGCCCATTACCCACCAATTAGTATATTGTCATTACAGGTTTCTTAGGAAAACAAGTAGTTAATTTCTTTATAACTCTGGAAATAAAATGTACTTTGAAAAAGTAGCACCTTCTAACAATCTTTACAAGTCAGGGAAATGGAGCTAGAACAGTGTCAGTAGTTACTTGTTACTGGTATAGGCATTGTTTGGTTTTTTTATAGGGGGATATGCCTAGGTTTGGATGGCAATCAAAAACCAGTGGCTGGTGCAAAGCTACCATGATCCCCCTTAGATCATTATGAAAGCGAGCTATATTGTCTAGAACGTCTGGTCTCTCACTGCCTTTGTTTGAGCATGCTGGCTGCCTGAACCAGAAAGAAACTATGTTATGAAGCACAATCTATTCATGCAACTTGCTGTTGAAAAGATATCCCCTGATGTGAAGCAACTGTGGCTTATGGTAGGGTCACTAGCCTTTTAAGAGACAGGATTGCCCTCTGGCCTTTTTCCTAAAGCATTACTATTTAAAGTAAATTAATTTGGGGAACTTGTAGTTCATCATCTGTGTCATATCATAAGTCAGATCTCAGAGGGATCTCGTGACAGCCTTGAAGATGTAAGAAACAGCTGAACTCAGTACAGAAATGAATTCAGATAATAGCCAAAATAAAGTCTTGAATGTGAAACAGAAAAAAAAATTAATAATTTAGCTTTCATCAGAAGAACAGAGAAGATACTGATGGATTAAGTAAAGGAAAAGACCCACAAAATGTGGGAACAGAGTGGTGTGGTGACATGCATTGTAGGAAATATAATGGTTAAATGAAGGACTGAATCGCTGCTACTGGAAACATTTTCTTGGAAATTGAGAGGAAGTGCTATTAAAGCAGTGTGACGTGTTCTGAAACTGTCTGTGCTTGTCTGTAACTGTACTCAAAACTGCTAAGGGACTGGACTGTGGGAATCAAATCCCTCATTTCAGATTTCTCTACAGGACCTGAGGATTATGATTCCTTTTTTTTCTGGAAGGCCAGGAGGCAGAAAATTGATGGTCCAGTCTACCTGCAAGGTTGGCTTCTCTCAGTTTGTCCTGGTTTGAGCAATTCCATTCAGTCATTTTCATCTCAATCTCTTCTAACTGACTGCATTTTCTGAAGGTAGCAGCATGTTTTCACAGACAGCATCTGCTTCTAGCAGTGATAACACCCCATGTTCAGTTAGTACCAAGAATTGGTGTGCAGACCAAGGTCAGGTCACTGCTAAACCTTGTGCACAACATTGAGGCGTGCAGAAAGTAAAAGGCTGCACCTGCAGGGAGGAGTGCCCAGGACAGGTGACCCTAAACCGAACAACAAGGGATTCCATCACATACAGTATAAAGCAGAGGGATCAGAAGGATCAAGCTCTTCTCTTTTTCAGTAGCCATTGTGCATGGAAGACTCTGTCCATTCTGCCTTCAATCCTTATCTGTGTGTTCCTGAATCCATTTTTTGGTGGCCTCTAATGATCTACAAAATAATGCAGAGAATGTTTAGAATAGCATTTCAGAAGTGGAGTACTGTACTGAAAAAGAACCTTAGTCAAAATAAAAGTCAAGGAGCTTATAGTACACAGATGTTCTTCATTGTGGGCTGGGACTCCTACTTTGTTTCAAGTTGGAGAGTATTACTTATTTAATAAAGCAGTGCAATCCTCTGTAATGACTGTGATCATACAATATAAGTTCAACTTTCTTCTACTATTTGTAATGGGATCAGAGACAGGCTTGTTGGATGTCTGGTCTATATAGCTGTAATTTAACAGATAAAATGGAAACAAGTAATTCCAGTAAGCCGGGTGAGCTTGTTTCCTGCAGTCTATTACATTTCATATCATATCAGTATTGCATGGAATCTTAGTAAGTCTCAGCAAGAAAAAGCCAAAGTGAGACAATTTTCAGAGGTATTCTGAAATAGATTTTGCTTCCCATGCTTTATTCTGTAGTGTCAGTAATCCTTGAAGAGTTCTCCTCCCCTCTATGAGGACAGCAGGACTTCCAGTGTGTTATCATGTCCGTCTAAGTCAAAGGAGACCTACTTGAGATAAATGATGGAGGGTGATGAGGCCAGTGTGATTATAGAAAAAAAAGGAGTAAACTTTTAATTTTGAACTAAAAAGGCAGATGCCTTTAGTAGTTTTTCTGCAGTGGTGTCTTCACAGCAATAGGTGTTATAAGAGTTACAAGTTTTCATTGGCTTATGACCCGTGGATCAATGCATCAGTGGGATCCAAGCTCCAGCTGTGCTTATCTTTGGAGAGGCATTGCATAAAGAGGTCCACTCTGGAGAACCATATGGTGACAGTTAGGTAAGGGGTTCTGTCACTAGTGCCTCTTTCTGTGCTACATACTCTGTGGTGCTGTTTCTATTGAAGGCTTTGTTCTCCCTGAAAACTGCTGTTAGGCTTGACTTGTGTATGTGACCTTGATTTAGTGGTGCAGTGTGGTAGACCAGGGAAGCATGGTAGTCCCCAGGATTGTTGATTGGAGTGAATAGCCAGGCTTAGGATCAAGCTGAGGACTTCCATAAAGAAAAGCCTGAGTCTCAGTGCTTTCCCTGCAGTTGGACTACAGCTAGTGACAGTAATTTCTTTTCCATAATGCATCAAGCAACACACAGATCCACTAGAGGAGAGCAGTGCAAACCTGAGAAACGTGCTAGGAGCCTGTATAGCCTGGTCTGTGGCAGGTGAGCTCACACTTTGCATATTAACTTTATCCTGCACCTGCTCTGCAGCAGATGAAAAAGCATGCAACTTCTTTCTTGCCATATGTGCCCATGGAACATAGTCCTGGGTTGGTAGGTCTACATCTTTGCCAATTCAACACTCCTGGTTTCTCACCAGCTTTTGTTTATGCTGGAGTGTGAGCAGAAAGTACAAAGTTCTGTGCTTGTGATCTGTTCTCACACCTCACCTGGGCACAACCTGTGCACAGGAGCCTTCTCATCTGGAGAAGAGCTGGACAAGGACTTGGTGGCTCACTGTGATGGTTCACCAAGCCCAGTCCAATGCAACGTTATTCATTAGTAAGAATGAAAACAACACCCTGTGATCTGGGGTAGCTATAGTGTTTTAATATAATTTTTCATAGAATGAAAGCTTTAAGAGACAGGCACAGCCCTTTGTCATGCCATAAAATTTCTGACTTTTATTTACATATATCCACTATGTTGTATGATAACTGAGGGTGAAATACATTCTACTGAACATTTATATTAATTTCAGCACTAAGCTATCTGTGTGAAAGGATACTTTATTCATTAGAAAACCATTGTCATACCTATTCCCACAAAGGAACCAAACTACATAGTCCAAAGTCATTTTGTTGAGCTGTAATGAAGGCTGCTTGTCAACCCTCATCTGAGGTGAAACAGCATGTATTTATTTATACCACTGGGTTATTTATGTGTCTGGATTCATTGATAATAAAAGGGTGTAATGCAGACAGATCTGTTTAAAGGATTCCCTTTCTGGAATTTTGTAAAGTATTAAATATTATTGTTGCAATTATTAGTCTTGTCATTATAGAAGTTTTCTTTGCAATTTATCATTAGGTTACCACAAAGGTTTCTTAGTGAGAAAGTCATACAACCATTATCCTGTATCTACCAATTACAATACTCTCCACTCTAAGAGAGAACTAATCTTAGGTATAAGTGATACATAACACAGAAATAATATCCTAAATACTTTGATCCATTTTTATACTACCATGTAGGAAAATGAAACCTTCAGCAAATAATTGTATATTAGGAGTTATTCCTATGAAGAATTGTTCCCCAAATATCCCTTCTAAGTGCTAATATTATTCTATGGTAGATTCCACTTTATATACTTGAGTTCTAACATTTACAGTGCATTTTTTCATTTGATTTTAAGCTATGCTCAAATTAGCAATTAACTAAAATAGTTGCTTTTGTAAATGAAGGATAAGAATAGTTAATAATTTAAATTTTTCTGACTCCAGAGTGCAACAGTGTGAAAATAAATTACTGATTTATTGTTGATATGGGAAGGAATTTTAATCCTTTGTGAGAACATCTTGCCTGCAGGTATGCTTGTCTCTGAAAGAGCTGGAATTCTTCAGTGGGCAATGTGTGAATATTATCTAAGACAGTATTGAAAGTAAAAAATAGCTGAGCAAGGAACTAGTAACAATTTCCTCTTCTGTGTCTAAGATTTTTATCAGTCACTTTGCAAGAACATTGTTAACCCATATGGAACTATTATTTCATAACCATAACTGTTCATTTATTAATTGAGCATTTATCTACTTCCATTATAGGATTCAAAATTCCATTGTTATAAGTAAGAGAGAAATGTGGTTAAATTCCTAAAAAAGGGATTGTATGATGAATATAAACATCCATACTACATCAGTTATTATTTTAAAGGAGCAGATTTTCTTATTGCACTCTGGGACTATTTCCCTTTGTCCTGCGGTCAGGTTCATGCATCCATTTAAAGATAGCAGCATGACTGTAAGTGAAGACCTGGTGACTGTAGGGGCAAATCAGTGCTCTGTCTTCACCACTAACATTCCCTGGTGCAATGCTTTAAGGATATTTTAATGTCACCTCCCTTTTCACAGATGTAGTTGTTAAGCAGAAAAAAAAAATGAAGATCTGGTCAGATCCAGCAGTCTCAGCTCTCTGTTTACCAGGTGTGAAGCCCACAGCCACTCTCCTACAGTATTTCCAAGATATAAGGAAAGCCTATTGATGATGGATCTACTACCTAACTCACCTGTGTATGCTGAAACACATCATACAGAGGCCAAATAAAATACTGGCCCTCACAGACTTTTAGTACTACCATTGATTATACATTGACCAGTAAATGCAGGGAACAGGAAAGAAATCTCCCTAGCAAAAGCCAAGGAAAAAAACCAAACCAAACCAAACCACACAAAACAACAAAAAAAGCCCTCACTCACATGTATGCACATGCACTCTACTCACATCATGTTCACACTGCAGTTTTCATGATCGGACTCTCCCACTGTATAAGCCACTCTTTTGTCCAGATAAGGAGGTGAAGTGACTGAGTGTGCTGTCAAGCTCATGGACAGTATCAGCTAAGTGGTCATTATTGTATTGCATGAGGAGAAACAGTGACTTGAGATCTGTTTCTTAGCCCCTTTCTTTCATGTGCACTCTAGCTGTTGACTGCCTGTTCTTCTTTCATGTCACTGATTACAAAATACTTGACTTTTGTTTTACACTACAATTCCTGCCTTTCTTTGTGCTTACATATCACCTAAGATTACACAACTTAAATTCACACAAACCTTCTGAATGATATTGCAGTATAAATAAACAATGACTGCTACCTTAGCTAGCCTGTAGTTGAGGTAGATTTCTGTTCTTTTCATGTTTTGTGCTCTTGGTATAGTGAGAAAGTCCAGATTTTGCCAATCCTCAGAGATAGTGGCTCATGAAATCCTTTCTTCATTCTTCTTCTTATAGTTGTCTACTTTTGTCCAGGTGAGACATGGGTGAGAATGGAGATGAGTGTGTTGGGAGTAAGGAAAGTAAGGGCAAAGTAAAAGAAAGAAGGTTTACATCATTGTGCAATTCTATCCTACCACGGAACAAACTTTTCCAGGGGATTTGGGTATTGCACATAGTTTTGGGCCTTGTTTTCTCATTTTATTTGAGGTAGCATGATTTTTTCATCTTTCTATGACTGAAAATACAACTCCTTTGTTTTGTCCTTGGGAAACAATACAACTGGAAGTCTTGCCTCCTTCATTCCTTCCTACCTATACCATACTGATATTAGTTGTTGAAAATAGTTTCCATAAGAACAATGGAGAGGAATTTTTCAGCTTAATTTTTTTCACCCCTCAACACTTCAGTAATTTGGTGAGTGATTGGAGCAAAACATTCTATACTGTACAGTTTTTGGTTTTTTTCTTTCTTTTTGCACACACCAGAAAAAAAATGACATAAGAACATGTATAGTATGTAAGCTTTTTGTGCTTGTTTACTAACAAGCATACAAGTATGTATATAAAAATTGCTGCTGCCCTGTTGGTTTTACACTGCAGAGTGGATGCTATTGTTGGCTACAGACTGAGATGTCATCTGGGTTTGGAGTCTTCCAGATTATGATTTCATCTTTGTAAATGCTTGATTTCAGAAGTCTGTTTTTATGCACTATAAACTGAAATGTTCAGTCTGAAATAGTTTCAGACATTAAACACTAATCAAAACATTTTATGGTTGAATTATGTCTGCTTCCACTGTTTTAAAAATTCTACTAATGAAAGCACATCATTGTATTTTAGATTAAATACTTAACACTTGCTTGTTCATGCATTTCTTTCATCCAGGTAAGACACTGTGTTCAGCAAGCAGGACTTTAGGACTCTAAAAGGCACAACATTATTTCTGGAACAAATCAATAAAAATAATGTCATTAGCCTTGTAATTTCCATGAAAGGCCTAATGTTGTGGAATTTGTTAGTTTAAGGCAGTTGCCACTTTTAATTTGGTATCTACCTTTAAAGATATGCTTGTTCACGCAATTTCTTTAAACATTAGAGAATGGGGATCGGTGATCTTTTGAAAGTCTCAGTGGGCAAAATAGGTGACTAAAAACAGCTCTGCCCACTTAGAGATTCATCCAAGTCCTGCTATAAGGACTGGAAAGACACCCATTGACTTCAGTGGGAACTGGATGAGGCTCTAAACGTCAACAAAATCAAAGAAGTCTCACAGTGAATAGGCCTATCTGGCACACATTAAAAAAAACGATTGTAAATTTTGAAAATGAGTCTTCTTGCAATGTAGGCCAATTGGTCAGCTGCAAATTTGGCACAGCTGTGAAGCATGTGTCCTGGGCAGTCTGCAGGAACATGATGTTCTTTTTGCTTCTGAGAGCTTTGGAGACTGAAAAAAGGGACTTAACACAATGCTGCAGACTAAATGCTTGAAATAATGGACCTAAATACAAAACTCAACAATATTTTACCAAGGTAACACTTTTTTTGGAAGAAAAGAAATTAAAAGATCCCCCAATAGTTGAAACAGTTTTAAGGCAAGTGTACTGCTTCTTTGGAAAAAGAAACAAAATTCAGAGAATTCTCTGGCAGAAGCTGATGGAATTTGACCTTTATATCAATGCACTGTAGAAATCAGGCAGAATTCCTGAAAAACAATACTAAGCATGTAATTTTCATCCTCTAACCATCTGTGAGGGGAGTGAAATTTATCCAGAGAGGAGAAGCTAGGAGAACTGCTAGGCAGAAATGTTGCTGCTCTGCCTTGAAGCAGAAGTACATTGTTGCAGTGCAGACTCCTAGATGATACTTTTTAAGCCTTTTGCAGTGGGTGTGAACTCCAGAAAGAACATTTAGACTTCTAGATGCATACAAAGACACAAGAGCAAAAATAGCAGTTGCATATTGTGGTTGATGTAATGTGCAAATAGAGCACAGCACATGCACACTTAGGCTTGAAAGCAACCACTGCAAAACTGGTTTTGATTGCCCTGATTTCCCACAAAGGAAGCTTCTTATGCTTAGAAAGCAGGAGTAATGTCATTAATGGCAATGGAGCTTCACCACAATAAAAGAAATGTGAGGTTCAATATCTGTTCATGCTGTTAAACCATAATCTCAAGAGACCTCAAGTCTAGCATTCTTACAGTTCAGCATTCTGCAATTACACAGCTAAAGATACTTTGGAATTCCTTCTTTCATGTCTTTGGGGGTAGACAGCACCAGTAAAACAACGTATCACAGTGTATACGATTAGTAACTAAATATGCCCGTGACCTAGATAGCTGCTTCTCTCCTATAATTGCACCATTCCAAGGAAAGTGAATTCCTGAAGAATATAGTTGTATTGTTAAGGGGACTTGACAATTTGGTTTTTGAACAAAGGTATTAAAAATTCACTCTCTAAAAAACAGGTTTATGCAATTTCAAAATAAAATCTTAATTTGGGGGCTTTGGAACCCCAAAGTTTTGTCTGCCTTTTGTTTTGCTTTTTACTACCAGTTGTTGTATGTGATCCGAAGTTCTCATCCTCCTCCTCTGTTTCCCCTCTGGCTCCTAGTGCCTTTGTGACTATGTCTCACAAAGACCCACCCAGGCAAATGCAGAAAAATAGATAAAAGGATTTTTAAGGGTCATTTTAAAACTCCCATTTTCACTAATTCAGACTCTTTTTTTTTTTTTTTTCAGTGGTAGCTTAAATTGACTCATGGGTGGTAATAGTCTGTTTCCACCACTGTTTCTATGGAAATGGATGTCAGCCTAGAAAGGGGGGAATGATTTTAAAGGTATACTTCATAAAAGCTGTCACCTGCATGATGTCCCTTTTCACTAAAAATTGACTTAGAAATGTGTCAAAAACTAAGCACTACTGACTGGTTTCATCTTATACTTGAGGGTAACAAAATGCATTTTTTCAAACATACACAAAAGAAAATCCCACATCCACTTGATTCCAGGTCTTGATTTGTAATTGACTTACATCTTGTATAATAACTGACTATCAGAAAGAGTGTATAAAAACCTGTGAAAACAGGATGAGAGAATAAACCATTACCAAAATGGGAATAGAATTTACTTTGTTCCTTTTTTCAGTGTTCTTGTGGAGAACAAAGAAAGTTGTGAAGTAGAAGTGAGGAAAAAATTGGCAAATTTAAAATAACTCCTAAAGGGAGCACAGACATTGTTGGGCACCTTGGCTCTCCATAGCAGTTTTGCAGGTAAAGTGTAATGCAACATTTCATTATAAACGTTGTTGGCTTGCAGCAAGATTTCCTAAGGAAAAAGTTTGGTTTTCTTTTTCCTATTCATAGATAAAATTCTGTTGGTTCAACAGATAATAGTATTTATGTAACTGAGAGAAGACTGAGATGGGACTTGATAAATGTTTATAAATATATGAGGGCTAAGTGTCAAGAGGAAAGGGACAGCCTCTTCTCACTTGTGCCC
>JANHGL010002607.1:30083-41983 GCA_024611195.1 Ceyx melanurus | reverse complement strand
AAGTGGGACTGTAGATCCGGTTGGGGGTAGGAAGGCTCTGCAGAAGGATTTGGACAGCCTGGAGTTATGGGCTGAGGTCAGTGGGATGAGGTTTAACAAAGCCAAGTGCCAGGTCATGCACTTGGGTCGCAACAAACCCAGACAATGCTGCAGGCTGGGGAAGCAGTGGCTGGAAACCTGCCTGGCAGAAAAGGACCTGAGAGTGCTGGTGGACACTCGGCTGAACATGAGCCAGCAGTGTGCTCAGGTGGCAAAGAAGGCCAACTACATCCTGGCCTGTATCAGAAATGATGTGAACAGCAGAAGTAGGGAAGTGATCCTGCCCCTGTACCCGGCACTCGTGAGACCTCACCTTGAGAATGTGTCCAATTTTGGGCACAACAGCACAAGAAGGACATTGAGGTGCTGGAGCATGTTCAAAGAAGGGCAACAAAGCTGGTAAGGGGTCTGGAAAACATGCCTTATGGAGAGAGGCTGAGGGAACTGGGATTGTTTAGTCTGGAAAAGAGGAGACTGAGAGGAGACCTCATTGCTCTCTACAACTTCCTAAAGGGAGGTAGGGGAAAAGGTCTCAAGTTGCGTCAGGAAGGTTAAGATTGGACATTAGGCAGAAATTATTTACTGAGTGAGTGGTGAGGCAGTGGAACAGGCTGCCCAGGGAGGTGGTGGAATCACCATTCCTGGAGGTGTTTAAAAAGAAGTAGACATAGCACTTGAAGCTGTGGTCTAGTGGTTAGAGAGATGTTAAGATGAAGGTTGCACTTGACGATCCTAGATGTCCTTTCCAACCATTATAATTCTGTGATTCTATGAAATCTGTCAGCCAGATAGATTTCTATCAGAAATTTGCCAGTTTAGTCAACAGTATGTTTGGCCGCCCAGCTGTAAGGCAACATTGTGTTTATGACTTGAATTTTAATAGGTTGGAACCCCTGGATGCTCCCATTCTGTATGCTGTCCCAGAGATCAGCAGTCCAGGAGTTTTCACATTTGTTAAATGGCACCTGAGAGTTGTGGTTGCCTCTGGTGTTGCTTGATAAATGTGAAATGAAATGCCTGTCGTGATTTCAAGATGAAATGTGGTGGCAATTTTCCCTTTCCAAAGAATCATTGACATTTCTGAAGACATTTTTGAACAACATAGAATATCTTTCTCTTCCAATTTTGAAATGCCTAATGGAAAGGAAATCCTTGCTTTCATCATCTCTAGCAGTTTTGTAACAGAATGGGCAACAGTCCCTCACTCACTTGCTTTAGCAACAAAATTGAGTTGTCTCTGAAGAGAAACTTGTTAGGGTTAGCAATACCGGCTATGCTTGATTTCACTTAGCTTGCCTTATGGTATTTTGTTTCCACTTTTGCTTTTTAATTAATATGCATTAGTCATGTCTGATTAAAAACCTTCTTCCTGAAATGTGAATGCATAGCCATTAGCAAGCAATTGACAATCACAAGAAAAGACAAAAAGCAACAAAATGGAAAAAATATAAGTTATTCAAGTTAAATGGAGAGAAGTTGTTTTTGAAAGGATGCTGTGACGGTTTGTCAAACTTAAGCTTGCTATCCATTACTAGCTAGTACATTTTTAAGTTCTAAGCACAGTTTCCTTATCTAGATATTCTTCAGCAAATTTAGTTAGCAAACAGAGATTGAACTAATGAACTTCTCTGGAAGGGAAGAGGACAGAAGTAAATATTTTTACCAAATTGGTTAAAAAAACCTCAGCCAACAAAACAGGATAGATACTGAACCTTAAAAAAAAAAAAAAAGAAACAAAGTAAGTAAACATAACTACACCTGGAAGTCCCGCCTTCTTAAATACAACATATAATCAGTCACGTTATCCTGTTTTGGCTAGGATAGCAGAAACCTTGAAAACTATGGTAGTTCTCTCTTAAATCATATATTCCATATCATAACATGCAGTGAGTTGATTACTCATGAATTCATCAAGGTTCCTGGTACCTTAATGCAATGTTGTTTTCCTATCCACTGAGATGCTGAGAAAAAACCCTATTGTTTGAGCATCCCTTCAGGAAGTTGGACTTCTGACTTGACATATCTGATACAACTACTCAGTGGCAAGAGAGCCAACAAAGATCCTTCTCTGTTTGTGGGTTGCAATCTTAAGCAATTAATGTTCTGCAAATGGCAATGATTTTCACTGCTCCACAAAATGTAGACCACAGTTCTGATTACTTTTCATCCCCTCTAGGTGTAAAGAATGTTAGGACAACCTGAAGGTTGTAGATCTAAAAGAAATGTAGGCAAGCAGCCTTCTTTTTCGAAGTAAAATGCCTTCCAAGATCAGTGTGTCTCATGTCCTTCCTGTTTGCCAAACAGAACGTTGCTACAGTCATGAGGAGCAGAGTTATCTGTTTTAGTAAAATTCAATCTTTGGCAAACATTGTAAGCAATACAGAAGTTTCACAGGCTGTGAACTGCCTTCTACATCTCACCGGACATCAGTGTGGAAAAATGTGGGACTAATAAACATGATTTTCACTTGTCCAAACATAAAGGGAAACACAGTGGAACATATATATCCTATGCAGTGCTTTACCCATGTGAGTCTCTCCTGAGGGGTATTAAATAAAATTAAACTTATGATTGAAAGAGAAAGCAAGGGTGTAATTTTGCAATTTCTGATCCTCTCAAGGGTCTTTCTTAGAAGCTATGAGACTTTGTACAAGTAAGGTGACTTGTTTCACAGTAAGAGGGTAACTCAGATGCTCAAGTTTTTTGTAACATCACTGGTAATACCGAGAATTAAGGCATCAAGTTGCCAGCAATATAAATGTTTGCAATCTTGTTTCTCTTCTTGAACCTGAAAGAACATTAGTTTCACTGTCTAAGAAAGGAGATTTGTTCTGTGTTCTCTGTAAAATAATGTTTATGTTATGTATTGATTAGTTGTGACACCGGAAAGACAGCGCTGTGTTGCCTGGATTTTTGATGGAGATTTGTATCAGTATTCTGTGATTATTGTGTCTCAGTTGGAAGTAGAAGAAAAGCGGTGGAGCTGCTACCATTTCTAATCTTTTGTTGTTTTCAGCTTTGAGGAAAACAAATCCAGTATCAGTGTACACATATGAAATAAGATTCACAGGCTAATAAAGGCTTTTGTTCACTGTTGTAGTCAGCCACTGAGCACTCCTGCAGGGCAGTGCAAATATAGGCTCTGTGTCATATTATTGGCTTTCAAGGCATGAGTATAAGATTCCTCATGGTGTTAAAGCCTTTCATAGTAAAAGTCTATGCTATAAATTTTGATGTGCTTCCCAGCTGAATGGATTCTTTGAGTGGAGACAGACTGGCTGGAGCTAAAGTAGTTAGCTTTGATTTACCTCTTCTCTATTATTCAGACCTGTTGAGAATTTGAAGTAGTGATATCAAGGCATGTTGATTTGCTTCAGTTTCTAGATTGAAATAAAATGAGTGCTATTTAACCTTGGTCAATACCATACAACCTTATAATGGTATTAGTGGGATGAAATAATGTGTAGATTTGTAAGTCAGAGACAGTGAAGCATGATGTTTGCAAATAAATGCATTGACAGATGAGTTTTCCCTATTAATCATTCAGCATGTATTTTTTGTGCAAGTGTTTGAGGAGTTTCCAGAATTAGAGAAGTACTTGTGAAAAGTCTGTATGTGTACCATTTCTTAAGCATCATTTATATTTAGTCTGATTTGTAATGTTTGGTTTGCATATGTTGGCCATATACACAGTGCCTCTCAGCTGCTCCTTTTCTTAGAGCTAAGACAGTTCCTGTTCTCCAGCATTTTCAAAATATTCCTCCTTGTTACAGTTTGTTAGCTGCAAATGTAAGAGTGAGTTAGTTATTAATGGGTCTAAAATGGGTAACATAAAAATAACGATCCATTTTCTAAATCCCGTTCACACTTAAGGCTCCCTTATAGTTATCTGTGTGTTTCTGCTATTTCTTCTCAGATAAAATTGTAGACACTTCATGGAGTTGAGTGATTTCCTCACTAGTTCTATGTTGCTTACTAAATGAGAAACAAAGTATGATTCCTCTTTTCTTCTGGACTGAACCTGTGATATCAGAGTTACTTTCCAGATAATTATTAATGAGACTGATTAAAAGTAATTAATCCTGTGCAAATCTCTCTTCTGCTGTAAATTGTAAGTGAATTTTAAAGGGCTATCAATACTGATATTTTCTAGTACTATGCAATAAAAAGGCAAGTAGTGGCTGGAAAAAAAATCATTCCACAGACATGCAACTGTCCTGATAAAGATCAGTTGTCCTAAAACTGAATAAATCCTTGCCAGCTAGATTTCAGGGGGCAGTGCTATGTGTGAGTCCTTAGGGGCCTTCTGAATGTTTGTCAAATGTGGTGGCTGTAAGTTATAACTCTCAAAACACTTACTTGGTCCACTGCATATTTGTAATGCAGTCCTGTGGCCCAAGGTTAAGACAGAATTAGGACATATATATATATCCTGAATATTATTGTCACCAACCTACACCAGAGTTAGGCACAGTAAAGCCATATTTAGCTGTTGCATTAGACGCTGTGCAATTGAAGGAAATTTCCAAAAAGAAAAGGGGAAGGACTGAGCAGTGTCAGAGGTAACCAAGCAGCAAAGTGAGAATGAAACACTCTGTGCATATAATTCCAGTTAATGTCTATGTATGCAGAAATCTGACCAGCTCTTGCAGAAACATCTGTTGTTATTGCACACCATGTGCCATTCTGGATTTGCTCAGGCAAAACTGTCAGCAACTAAAGGTGGAGCATGATCCCACGCTCTCAGGCCTTACTTTTTACTCTATGTCCTAGAAATGAACTAATGTAAACAAGGTGAAATATAGAATCCTTATGGTCTTTCATTAAAATAGATGTCTATAAATGAATCTCAGCTTCTTCTTTTTCATCTCTGTCAATATTCTCAGACCCACCCTTCCCACAGACTGACAAAAATGCTTAGCATTTAACTGCAGACCTATATCAGGCTCCAGCTGAATTTGAAATAGTATCAATCCTCAAGCCTCCAGGTCTTTCAAAGGCCATGAAAATCCATAGTGTGTGTAATAGAGACCTCACAGACAGAGTGAAGCTGCAGGAGGGCATTTAGTCTCGTGTGTCCTGAAGGCTGACATATTCAGATTCATACTGGGCTTTTTATTCTAAATGAAGACGATAGATGTGAATAAATGGAAGTCTGCACAGCACTGGAAGTGTTCAAGAAGTAGAACCAGATATAGCCCACTGAGCTATCAAAGATCGTGGTTCCCATCCATTACATGGAATTTATGGGAATTCCCTTTAAAAGACTAATACAAGTTTTAGGTTATTTGCTATGATTGGCAGGCTCTGTATTTTTGGATGGTCTGTGTAATGCTGGTTAAAAATACCCTTAAGAGAATACCTAGGGGAAAAAAAAAAGAAAAAAAGCTACAATATTGTCTTTTCTGTGCAAGATTAATCTGTGAAAAACCAGCTTCCAGTGTGCACCAGCCAGCCCAGGAGAAGGTTTTTGGAGAAGATGAGGGGGAGGGAGAGTCCTTGCAGATGCAGCTCCACAGATGTAAAACAAAGAGGTGTGTGCCTGACCACATTCTTTAAAGTGGTTTCTGAACCAAATCATCTTGAAAGAGCCTGGGAAAAGCTTTCATCATATATCTCCTTGGTGCCCTTCCTTGATTAGTGTCAATGAGCTTGAGAGTGAGGGCTGAAAAAGGCTTGGTTGTGCACCACTCCTTGTTCTGCCCCTCAGGCAGGATTTAGAGGAATGAAAGCAGTGAATCTTCATTAAGTATTTTGCATAGGAGACTAACCACCTGCTCAATTGGCTATATACAACACATAAAATATATCTGTGGTTGTGTTGCAACTGACATAATTATTTTGTTGGCAAAGTACTGATACCCAGTATAATTTGAATATGAGTGCTATGCAGTAGCTGGTCTCTGAGCAGACTAACTTTGCTGATATTTTTAAGTAGTTCTTGCACAATGTTAAGTTTTAAATATCAGATGATGCTGGTTTACAGAGAAAGTAAGTTTCTGCTGGGCACAGAAAGGTGTGACCTGCAAGGAGGAGTGGGCAGGACATGACCCCAAACAGACCAGTGAGGGATTCCATCCCATATACATCATATTTGGTATAAAGCTGAGGCATCACGAGGGTCAAACCCTTGCTTGTCTTGTCTTGTCTCTTCCAGCTTCTTCCTCACTTCTTCAGTGGCTGGCATTGAAGGAGGATTCTGTCCATTCTGCCTTTGATCCTGATTGGTGTGTTCCTGAGTCTGGTACCAAAATCAAGCTCCTGAACATGGTTCTCGTCTCTCATTGGGCCCAGTCTGGGACTCTCCCGGTGCCTGCTCCACAGAATCAGTGGTGACGGTGACGTAATTGCCACTGGGGTGTTGGTTTTGATAATGGTTTTGTATATATTTTAATATATTCCATTAATATTATTATTATATTTTCACTTTGATTAAAGCTGTTATAGTTTCCCTTTCCAATGGCTGAATCTCTTTCCCTTATTGCATTTTCTTTCCCTTTTGGGGAGGAAGTAGGTTAATAGAGAGCATCTACTATAGGTCTATCAGGCTGCCCTGACTCTAACCCATGACAAACATTATCAGAAATGTGCATACATTTTATTATTTCATTGACCAATATAACAACATGTAACACATTCTCTCCTTGGTCAGTCTTGTCTTATAAGGGGTCTGGTTCTAAAATCCCTCCATTACTGATTAGTCATAATGGTTTATAATCAGTCACATATTACAATGTCACTATATTTACACTAACAGAACAGTTCATTGACTTTACATATAAAAATATAAATATCATAAAAGTATCTAGTTGGGAAATATACAGTTCCATATATCAACATACCCATTCATTTCAAATCACATTGAAAAAAACCAACCCTTTACCGATTCACAAATTGTCCATAATATTCTCTGCTGTCAGAATGAAGTTAAAAGAAATAAGATAAAAGAAAGAGGAATTTGGTTTAAAATTGTTTTCTGCTAAAAATTTTTTGCCAAAATACAAAAAGAGGGAGGAGAGGATAATAAAATTAAACAAATCTGTCAGATGAGCAGACAAAAAAACAACAAAAATTCAACTAAGTTAAGAAGTGAAAAGAGCTTCTTATATAGCAAGTATATAAACAATTCAAGTCTTCATACACCAAACTAATACTTCAAATAGCTGCTTAGTATATGTGGCCTAAATTAGCTCATTCTCTACACTATATCAATCATGGGTGGCAAAAGTACTTTCTTGACAAAAGTACTTTCTTGACTTCTACGTCAAGAATAATTTCTTGGAGCTTCCCAGGACTTATCCTGGTTTATGTGAGCCTCTTGTAAGCCTATGACCCAGCATTTAGGATCCAACTCCATGTGACAAAGATATGTCAAAATATGGAGAGACTACACAACTCAGGGAGAAACTGGAATACTCATTGCTTTCCAAAATAACTCAGGGTGTACTTTAGAAATTGCTACCTGACTGTCTGGAAGCACCCAAACTCCAACATTTTTCTTTTGCATTCGTTTGCTGCCATTTTAAAAGTACTGCTTGTTAGATTTCTGTTGGCAGACTCACAACTTTGGATAGTGTTGAAGTACTGCACTTGTTCCAGATTCTCTGCTTTCTTAAAGGGCATGCTGTCTAATCTCTAAGTTACTCTTTGTCAGTACCTGAGGTCATCTATTCTAATGCCAAGTCAATTGTCTGCATGCACTATAACCATACTGTTATTATGAGAAAAAGCCCAGTATCATACTGAGCAACTAGGGTCATCATTTCTAGTAGCCTTGCATTACACAGAACTGTCAGTATGCTGCTTAATGGGTATATTATGTGTACCTGCCATTTTAATTTTGGCATCGCAAGGTCAGTTGTTACTGTACTTTCAAAAATATAATCTAAAGCACAAATCTCAGAGACAATTATTGCTTTACTTTCAAAAATCCTCTAAATGACAGAAGTCCCTCAAATCAGATAAAATACTCTCAGGTGAATAATTATACACCATTGTGACAGCTCTCACAGTTTAATATCTCTTTTAAGGAACTAACAACTTCATCAGAATCTCACCATTCCCTGAAAAAATGCATACATGAATAACACCCCACAAACTGGCAAAACATGAAAAAGAAATACTGCAGGTTCAAACATCCTTAGGTAGATTAACAGGCCACAGCATGTATTATTATTTAAAATCTCATTTTTGAACCAAAAGATTCAGCTTTTTATGAACAGGAGCTTTTTCCTTTTTTTGAACACTTGTGACTGGCGAACACACCATGCTGTTCCATAGCAAGTAATTCTAAAGGTAATCTAACTTTCTAGTTTTGTTACTGAAAAAATGTCATCCAGTAGATTCAGATGTCCAAGTAACTTGCACATAAGCTTGCAGAACTGCTAGTATTTTACTGCGTAAGATTCATTATCTTAGTTTTGTATTTGGTGGGGAGACAGAAGCTGATGAGTACAGATGGATTTCAGTAAGCAAATATGTAAAGAGATGTATACCTGCAACAGAAGATATCAGACATACTTAAAATAAGAGTATTTGTATTTCCAGAACAAATGCAAAATGTTTCAGTATGCAAATTTCATTTTCTGTTTACAAAATATATCTGTGTTTGCAATGGTTTTATATGCATAATGTCAGCTATTGCCTTTTTCCTTGGTCTGGGATTTTTCATTTAAATTAAAATTATTTTATTTTGGGCAGTTCTGGAAAATAGCCAAATGCCACAGTCTTTCCCATTTGGCAAAGTGAACTCTTAGTGCTATGGTATTGAAAATATAGTTGTAGAGGTTGTTCCTTGATGAGGAAGAAGTAATACATAACATTTTGTCCGCATTACAGTTAAGAATTTTGCAGAAGTTATATTCAAGCAAATTCTAAGCATTTGTTAGCAAATCTTATGTCAATCATCAAAAAGAATAGGATAGGATGAGGGATTAATGGTAAACATTCATAAAAAAAATGTTTTTATTAATTTACTATAAGGTTTTTACATTTAGAGAGCTATATTTCAATAGAGTCTTCTGAAATTCCTTAAATTCATTGCCATTTTAAATTGGATGTTTTTCAGAATATCCTTCATATTTTTTTGGTGCTGACTTAGATTTTAAATGATTTAAATTAAAGGTATGAAATTAGTAATACCAATGAAGTGATATGCAATAGGTTTTTTATTGGCACAATGGTTCAGCATTTTCTGTGCATGGCAAAGCCCTAGAGAACTTTTCAGAAAACCACAGATCAGAATAAACTACCACTTCTTAGCACCTCATGATATTATGACCACTGCAATAAAACTACTATTTTTTTTTTCTGAATGAGAAGTCTTTGTACTTGGATTATGAAGAGTATGACCTTGTAGTGACTCATTACAAAAAGATCAGTTGGAAATGACTTGTGAGGAGTAGGAGATTAGTATGAAGCTGAATAAAGAACAGCTATAATCTGTCAATGCGATGCAGTCAGAAGCAAGGCAAACATGATACTAGTGTTTATTAGTACTTCCAACATGTCCAAGAAATGGAGTCCTGTTACAGTCAAGAACACATGAAACCTCTTTTATACAATTAAATTTGAACTTGGGAGTCATATTTGAGAAAGATTAGTTGAGATTATAATGAGGAAGGAATGGAGGGGAGAGAGATTAGAGGGGGCCACAAGACACCAGAGGAGCCTAATTTACATTACATCATGAAAAAGAAGGAATACAGTAATTTTCTAAAGCAGGGAGGAAGAAGAGTACATATTAACAGCAAATTGCACTGTTGGAACCATAACTGTAACCACAGCTTGTAGATGTTAAATAAAGGGGGGGCCTTTCAACAAGAACAGTGGAGTGAATCACCTAAGTAACCCTTAAACCAGTGACCACTACTATGCAAACAGTTTTAGATGTTTGGTCTTCAGCATTTAGGAGGTCAAATCCAGCATGTCTTGCTATGAAGACCAAACAGGAAAACATAAGCTGATTTGGATATTTTATTGTATTGATATTTTTTTTCAGTGAATTCTGTTTCTTATAGGAAATTCAAATTTATCAAGCAAAAAAAAAAAAAAAATCCGAGTGTGGTTTGGAATATCTTTCTACTTTGAAACTTTCAATTATGTTTTTCTTTTCTTCCCCAAGATTTCAGTCTTTGCCTTGATTGGAGATAAGCATTTTATTGTCAGAAAGGAGTACTCTGTCCTTTGATGCTTTGGTAACAGCCAAACTTATACATTGACTGACTGTACTGGGATGTGCTGAGTTGTACCTCTGGCCTATTTGCTCTGCAAGATTTTCATTCTGCTTCCAAGTAACTAGAGTATTGCTTTGTGTACCCTCTGTAACAGCAAATACACCTTTTCTGCTTCATTCTGACTCAGTCAAAACATGTGGCAGAACCAGATGACTTTAAAATCTTTACGGTAGGGAGTTTTGATCAGTGATTATTAGATATTTAATACTTAGCATTCCGAACAAATATAAATTCAGAAGCACTGTAGCTGACAGAGCTAACCAGATTAGAAATACAGTTAAAATAACCAAACCAAAACAAAATAAACATGCATAGAGACTTTCCCACATGAGGAAGTCTGTGCCTCATTCAAGAAGGAATAATACTGAAAGTGTAATCACTAAAAGCCTTTTTTTTTTTGGATGTAAAAAGTGTGTTTTACTTCAGGTGATCCAACTCTCTTCCTTTCTTGTTTTAAAAACTATTTTAATCCCTTTTCATCTGAAAGACTAAAGAAGTCTTCCAACAGTGATAAATAGAGTAGTATAAAGGACGGATTAAATCCAGACTTTCAAAGTGCTGTATATGTGTGCAGTCCAAAAATTTGGGCTGCCCTACAGCTGCTAACACTAGAAGCCCTGGATTCCTACATTCTTTGGTGCTGAGACAGAGGGTCTAAGCCTTGAAATTCTGAGTTCCAAGGAAACTCCATGACAAGACTGTCCAACTGCTCTTCAGCACTATTCCCCAGGCAAACATTGATTGATGGTCATGGTACCCTATTCTGTCAGCAGAAGCCCTGTTCCAGAATCTGACTGGATATGATGGAAAGACATTTTTTGAAAACCTGAATTATTTGAAAATCCTGTCTATAACATGTATCCTATCTAGATTCTATGAAATATTTTGGGTTGCAATCTTTCTTGACAAGACTGTAATTCATAAGATAGTTTTTCACCTGACTGGAGAATGGAAGGACATCAAGATGCCCATCTGAGGTTTGCAGCCCTTTTTGTGTTGTATGGATGACTGTAACATATTGCAAACATATTTAATCATCTAGTTGATTTGGAGGGTAAAAAATGAAATAGCAGCATCTGTTACTCATCTTTCATGATAAATCATTGTTATCTTTTAAATGTACATTAGGACAGGCAGCAACAGTTAGCTGAGCAGAAATGTGCAGTAAAATTAGACTGGGATATGAGATAAAGTTGGAATCACCTGCCCTTTTCTGTTCCCAGGATAGCATTCATTCTTAGCTGTCTTCTGAAAACTATTTTAAACCTCTGTTTCAATTTTCTTTTTTTTCATTCCCTGTCTCAATCTATTTGCCATCCTATCTCCAATCTGACTTTATTCTCCTCTTATGCTTTCCATTTCCCTACCTGTGGCTTTGATGCAGTGTCAAAACAGGCAACAGTGAAATAAGAATGCTCTCTATGGCTCTCTGCTTGACCCATCCCTCCATATTCATGTGCTATGCTTGTTACCAAGCAAGCTGGCTAATATTCAAACGCCATTTCTTCCAGGCTCAGGATCAGTGTATTCCAAAGTGCAGGAAATCTAGCAAGTCAATTAGGAGACCTGCATGGTTGAGCAAGGAACTCTTGCTAAAACTTAAGTTGAAGAGGGAAATATATAAAA
>JANHGL010002607.1:0-15088 GCA_024611195.1 Ceyx melanurus | reverse complement strand
AACTAAATCCACATTTCTCAAGCTTGGCTGTGAGGATCCCATGGGAGACAGTATCAAAAGCCTTGCTGAAGTCAAGGAGTAACATCACCATATAACTTGATACTTTTCCTGCTAAAGTGAATACTGGGATGAGTCTCGTAATGGTTGCTGCAGTGGGGTACAGAGTAGCTTTCATAATCCAGCTGAACATGGGATAATTCAGAGAACAATTCACCTCTTTGCAATAGAGCTTAATGCTTAACTACCAATATGATTGACACTTTCTCCAGCTGCACTAGGAGCACGAGGTGCACAAACCTTGGTAAGAGCAGTAGACATCCTGAAGACTCCAGCAGAACCCTCTATTTCAACAGTGGCAGGTGGAAATTCAGAGCTCATGAATTGAGTTAGTGCTCAGCACAAATCTAATTGTGAATCCATCAGAGTGAATGGAAGTTTTGTCACACAGCAGCAATAGCATTAAGGCAAAGAATGGTATCACTGAGAGAGTGCTAGTGGCATCACAGATGGCATGAGTTTGTGTCTGGTGGCTGTTACAGCACTCTGACATTCTCACGGAATTTGATGTTATTTGTGCTCGTGCACCTGCTATGTATGCTCTTGAATACAGATGCCAGATAAAATAATACAATTCACTAAAATATCCACACTTACAAGCAGTTAGTACAAGAGATTTTTGGGACACATCTAGCTAGTGCAATGTAAGCTATGCAAGCAATTCAGTACAGAGGAAAGATACTACTTCAGTTACCAAAAGCAGTCCTGGAAACACGTATTATTTTCTGTGCTTGCCCTCACATGCTGAAGTGACTGTGCAGCTCTCTCTTTTCAGTTATCATGTTTGATGACAGTTTGAAAATTTCTGCACTGTGTTCGACTGCATAATATATACAGGCCACTGGGTATCAGCATCTCCTTTAACTGAGATATGGGTAAAAATCATTGCATCTTCACAGAATTGTTTGCATGTAACTTAGTGTTGAGCTACTATTCATTTTGAACACTGAAATATTCCTAGTCTGGTTCTGGGAAGCTATCATGAACCCTCTGGAAGTCTTAACTCACTGCTCGATGAACAATGAAATCAGTCACTTCTATGGCTGTTATGCTAAAGTCTCATTTCACAGAGCTTTTACAAGGAAAGATTATTAAGATCTCGGTGTGAACAGGCAATAGTATTCCCTACCAAGTTTATTCATTTCATTGGTTAAGCACAGCTTGCTTCTAACCTAGATTTCTAACTCATCAGCCATGCATGGCTTTGAAGATACTCTAATACCCATCCCTTCTTATTGCTGAGATTTTCTTGGAGACAAGGGCTAGGAGAGAGACCACCCTGCTGGACAACTGTGAGTACCTGGGTGCCATCTAGATGGCAGATGCGTTTTACGCAAATCACAGAGACTCAGAATCACAGAATCACAGAATGTTAGGGGTTGAAATGGACCTAGAAGATCACCTAGTCCAATCCCCCTGCCTGAGCAGGATCACCTAGACTAAGTCTCTCAGGAACAGATCCAGGCGAGTCTTAAGTGTCTCCAGAGATGGAGACTCCACAACCTCCCTGGGCAGCCCGTTCCAGAGCTCTGTCACCTTCACAGAGAAAAAGTTCTTCCTTGTGTTGACCCTAAACCTCTTGTGCTCCAACTTGCACCAATTGCCTCTTGTCCTGTCATTGGGTGACATTGAGAAAAGTCTGGCTCCATCCTCTCTACACTCACCCTTAACATATTTATAGACATTGATGAGGTGCCCCCTCAGTCTCCTCTTCTCCAGGCTAAAGAGCACCAGCTCTCTCAGCCTCTCCTCAGAAGGGAGATGCTCCACTCCCTGAATTATCTTGGTAGCCCTGCGCTGGAATCTCTGTCTTTTCTGAATTGGGGTGCCCAACACTGGACATAGTACTCAAGGTGGTGTCTCAGCAGTGCAGAGTAGAGGACGAGGAGAACCTCCCTTGACCTTCTGGACAAGCTAAGATGCAGTGGCTAATAGTTAAGAGGCAGAGAGCAGAAGAGGGGAGATCTTCACATGCTACCTAGACTCTACAGCTGATCTTGCGAGCAAACCTAGTCCATTTTGCGACAAGGCAGTCAGGTTAATTCACACAACCTCCATGTTGTGGATAATCTGTTTGACTTTGGAATGAAATGGGAAAGAAGTGCTTATTGTAACTGCTTCAGCTAAGATGTGATAGCTAGCCTCTGAGAGCTTGAGCAGTAGGCCACTTCCAGACAGTGCTTGTACAGCTGCAAAGGCAGTGCCTGCCCTACAGGTGAAGAAGGAACTTCTGCAGGGCCAATCTTTGTAGTTACAACTTCACAAGAATGGCTGGTCTGGGATGTACTTTAGAGTTGTGCAGTTGCCCTAAGAATTATTTACATAGTTTTTTTAGAGATCCAGAAATAACAGCATGAAGAAGATAGTAAAACACAGGGTTAAATTAAAATACTGACAGCAAGCTTTACTGCACCAATAAGGTGGTTCTCTACACATGAATTAAAAGCCTTTATTCTGGTGAATTTTTTTTTCCGGTTATTTTTAGGATTTACAATGTGTTCTGAAATGGGTAAGACAATAATAGGTGCAAAAGAGATTAATTTGAAGAAGGAGAGTCTCTATGGCCTTTAGTTTTTATTAATCATGGAGACACACAAGAGCTTTTTAGATGTCTCTCATGAGATTAAAAATACGTGATGCAAGTCCTGTAAATCTGTATACTGTGAATGACCATTGAAAGGACTAAAAAGGCAAGCAGTAGGGAAGCAGAAATTAAAAAAAAAACAAAAACCAACAAAAAACCAACAAAACAGACCACAACAACAACAAATAAAAACAAAACAAAAACACCCCCCAAATTTTGCTTGTAAAAATAAGAATTTTGCAATTTATGGTAAAATTATAACAATTCTTTTTTGCTATGATCAAAACACACACTTCAAAATACAGCGGGATTTTTTTATTATGGAACCATGTAAATGAGCCTCAGAGACAGGTAAATAATAAGCAGGTGCACAAAAAGAAAACAGGTCTGAAAGAGGAGCTTGAGTTAAAAAAGGATATGGCTTGGCATTGCATGCCCAATCAGGAGGGGCACGCCAAGCACAAGGCTCAGAGAAAGCTTCCATTCCTGGACTCCCTGGGACTGTAATCTAGGGCACTACATATCTCAGATGGGGAGACCCTTCTTTCCCGTTCAAATGTCATATCCTTTTCTGAAGCTTACAAAGGTGGCCTCAAGAAATCCCATGGTAAAATTTATTCCCATTGTCTATATCCTGTAAGATGATATGTTAATCTGGGATGATTTTCAATAGCATTAAAATAGGAAGTAGAGTATACCATTTTTGCATAGGAAAAATGTATGTTTTTGTATGGTATGTTTGCTTTTGAGAGTTTTCTGGATACAGTTCTGAAGAAATATAAGCTACAAGTATGTTAAAGCAATCAGAACCATATGCTGTTTGATTTCAAGGAAACAGCTTCTTGCCCTGACCAGACAGCCATCCTGTCCATGCACCTGCAGCTCAACACTGAGGGCCTGGTGTGGCACCATTCTTTCTATGGATAACCCTTTCACCCATCTCAAATGCCCCCTAGTCCATTGAACAGGACTCTGTTTCAAAGAGAGCATTGCACAGCAGAATTACAGACTCACTCAGATTTATGTCTAAATCACATTACACCAATTTGGCTGTGCCAGCAGGTCAGTCAAGTATGTATAAAGGGGAATCAGCATCTGAGGCAGCTCTAAAAGAACAAGGAAAGCTCTAGCAGCTGAGCAGTGAGTATTTAAGCTGCAGTATTTTCTTTTATTTATTTTCATTGGCATGCTGTGTAATTTATATGGGAGCTTGAGTGTTTGTGGTGCTTTGTAACAGATAAAACATTCTACTAACCATGAAGGGAAATAGGATGTGAAGAGACAGAGAACTGTGCAGGTGGAGAGGATTCTTCAAACATATAGAAAAGAGTAAAAAAAAAAAAAAGCCACTGAAGAATTTAAAGAAGGTATTCAGTGGCATGGGAAATTGAAATGCAACTACACTGGGACAGTGCAAGAAAGGGAAGACTGGAAACAAAGAAGGATTATCTTGCCCGTTGACAGAAAAGTGGAGGGAAATTTAGAGTAGCAAATAACTTGGGAGGAAGCAGATGTTGCCAGCACTATAGAGACACTGTTCGTGATGGGCAAGGATGTTTCATATCTTAAGTCTGTTTCAAATCCATCATTGCCTGGACTTAAACATGTTCCAAACTGCAGAGTTGGTAGAGCCTGGACAGCCTTAAAGAAGCAGCAGGCTGGGCAGGGTCTATGTGTGCTCAGGCAAAGTGAATAAAAGACTGTAAAATATATTTCTACAACTTGACAAAAGAGATGGAGGACGTAAGAAAAAAGGCTTTTTTTTTTTTTAATTTTAATTTTTTATTTGGTATCTACTGTTTTCTGATGTGCCTGTAACAAAACATCAAATTATAGAGTATGCAAAGTTCAAAGTACCCTGATGCTAAACCCTGTGCTACTGCTAGGAAAGATGTAGGAAGCAGGCTTTCTAAGGAAAATGAAGGCTGATAGGGAACAGTATGTGTAGGGCCTCACTGATATGGATCCAAAGTCCTGGTATCAAGTTCAGTGACAATGGGCACTACCGAGAAGTAATAGCTCAGGAGTTCCTTGTCTTGAACACATATGTATAACTTTTGGTATGTGACCTCCAGCTAGTGTGGCAAGAATGGATAATCCTTTGAACATTTGCAATGGAAAATTTTCATGGCTAATTGTAGTAGGATGTTTACATAATTCTCCACAAATCAATTTTATTTGTATTAAGTCACTACTTAATATAATTTAGAGTTCACATGATATAAAGTGTTTATTTCGAACAAAATTATTTTTTTTTGTTGTATGCTTCATCCTTTCAGATCCATTCTGTGTGGGTTACCATTGTTTAATTTTAAGGGAAATAAGTCTGGTTTTGATCAGCTTTCTCTCTGTTCTTCTTGAATTTTTTGATTGACAACTACATTCTTTTTGCTGATGAGTACGAATGAAAGATCATCTCAATGCATTAAAGTTAAATACAGGTTGAGGATAGTTCCACCCATGTTCGAAACACAGAGATGTTCAATCAACTCTGTTTCAACAGTGTTGAAAATACTCAGCTTCTAACAGCGTGACTCGGTTCACTTCTTCAAAACAGACTGAAAAGGCTCAAAGTATTAAATTTAACATCTCAAGTTGCTGAGACTTTGCTGATCAAAATTAATTACTTCTGGCTTGTACAACTAGGTCACCTTAACATTTTCTTTCAGCTTTAAATCTGCCTGGAAGAAACCACACTGAATCAATTCAAAGTAGATAAAATATGCACATCAGCTATTCATCTCTCAAAATGTGTTCTTTCCAAGAGATGGCCATTTGCCTATCAGGGGAAAATCAAAGCTGTTTGTCAACTGAATGTAGGAATGAAAATATATTCAGTTTATCAAGGAACAGAAACTGTGTATTTGTTATCTGTTTCACTCTTAAAATCTGTTAGATTATATCTTCTGTTAATTTTAATAAAACAAATAAAACAAGACTGAAACTTTCCTGATGCAAGCCATATTTGCTCTCAGATTTTCTTTCCTGTGGCACGTTGACACTGAAGGTTTGGGAATTATTCATACATTTTGGTAAAGGTTACTTCTATACTAGAAGCAGCATCACACTGTATGTATTCTTTTGAGTTGTAAAATATGGACTATTCATAAACCACTCCCCTGCATTCATCATCTTGTTAATTGGATGTTTAGAGCTGTAATTTTAGCTTTAACTAATTAAGGATGATGGGTTTAATATACTTGTGTCCTGGGTCATGGAAGATGCAGTTTGATCTCTGTAGTAAAGTACATAAAACAAATCAAATTTACATAATCTGAGAGATGGTAGCTTGAAGTCCATGGGTAAGAGAAAGTGATGGAGGGTAACTGATCACTGATGACCTTCTCCTTTAATATCTCCAAAAGTTTTGAATCATAGTGTGTCTTGGGGGTTCTCCCTGCATCAGTGATTATGTGGCAGACTATACTGCTTCAAAATAACAATAGGCTGTCACACAGCAGTGTAAGATGAGATGAGGTTTAGGGAGAAGGTGAAGAGAAACCTTTTCTCTCTCATCTGTATTTCTAAGAAGAAAAGTTGTCTCTTTAATGTTAAGCAAGTGTTTAGGCAGGTCTCTGCATAGACATGCAGCCTTACCATGAGACATATCTGCGTGTATCAGCTGAAATGGTTATACCTGAGTTATAGGGCTACTGGCCCTTCACCATCTCTTTGCTTTTCCTCTAGTATGTCTGCCCTTCTACATGTTACCTTAATATATTTAAATGGTTATTTATTAAGAGCAGACTTGTTAATGTCCCATCCAGGATTTCCAAACAGCGTCCCTTCCATTTTCTCAGGATGACTCTGAAGACTCTCTGAATGGGCTTTGTACTGTCATCTGCGCTATTCAACATTTCTTTGCACACGTGTGTTTCATTTTGAATATTATATTGTTTCTGCATTTAAAGCAGAAAAAATTTGTGAATAAAGGAAACATTATAGAACATAATTAAATAATTATGCTTATAACTACTCTTCAGAATTCTAATTTCTTTCTAGAAGCCATCAATACTGTTTTGATCTTGTCATTTGTTGACATTGAGCCTATGTTCTTTCAGATAGAATTAATAGATTCCCAACTCTCACTCTTTATTTTGTGGAAAACATAGTTTCCTTTTAACTTGCAGTTTCTGAGGTTGCAGGGATACCTCATTGACATGACTCATGCTGTGGTGGCACAGACTGAGCCCCCTGCCCTGGGTTGCTCTGCAGAGGGTCACTTACTCCAATCTGCAGTACAATCAGCAGTGCTGTCTCTTTATTAAATCTGATGAGGCCTGATGAGAGAAGAAGGGGTGTGGGAAACCTGGTAAGCTTTTCTTTCCAGTACACTTGGCCCTTGTGTATGGCCTCCTGAGACCAAAAATGGTTTTGGTTCCTAATGTATTTTGACCTTGTGCAATGCCTGGAACAAAACACATTCTCTGATGAGACCCTCAGTCCTGAGTACTCCAAATAGAGGAGGACAAGGAGAGAGCACACACCTCTCCCTCCCCAGGATATTGTTGGTTGCAGTAGAGCATTACCAGTCTAGTTTTGCCCAAAGTCAACCATTTCACAACCTGATAAATACTGATTCTAAGTGAGTCCCATTAGAGCTATCCCAGATCTCAGAAGGCTTAAGTCATCATGCTTAAGAAGAGTGTGAACAGCAGATCAAGGAAGGTTCCCTCCCCTTCTACTCTGCCTTGGTGAGACCTCACCTGGAGTATTGTGTCCAGTTCAAGAGAGACAGAGAGAGCTACTTGAGAGAGTCCAGCAGAAGGCTATGAGGATGATTAAGGGACTGGAACACATATCTTATGAGGAGGGCTCTTTAGTTTGGAGAGGGGAAGATTGAGAGGGTATCTAATTAATGTCTATAAATACATAAGAGCTGGTCATGAAGAAGGCAGGGACAACTTCTTTTCACTTGTGCATTGTGATAGGATAAGGTTTGTAGAACATTGGAATAGTCTCCTCAGAGAGGTTGCGAAGTCTCCTTCTCTGGAGGCTTTCAAGACCTGTCTAAATGTAATTTCTGCGTGATCTGCTCTTTTTTTTTCCCACTCTAGTAGGGGGGTTGGACTTAGTGATCTTCAGAGGTCCCTTCTAACCCCTAACATTCTGTGATTCTGTGATTCAGTGCTGGGGGACATGGTTTAGGGACCCTGGCAGTGTAGGGTTAATGGCTGGACTTGATGATCTTAAAGGTCTCTTCCAGTCAAATCATTCTATGATTCTGTGATTCTGTGAGTCTCTGATATCTCTCTGGCCTGTGACACCTCCTTCAGGCTACACCATCCATCTTCCAAGACCAAAAAGGGATATTTGAGCATATCTGAACTACAGAACGCTTTTTTAAAAAAAAAATAAAAAAATCCTGAAGATCACAGGTTGCCCAATTTATTTTCAATCTGCAGAAGAATTGCATTTTATTCACAGGTTAACCTCTATATGCATATATATGTAGCTCTTTGTATGTGATTTGCTTTTCAGATCTTATAGATATTGCATTTATCATAAGCAAGGTTTATTCAAATTTAATGTTGCTATATCAATGTTAATTAATTGCTGTTGTCATTTACTATTAGGTACTCTGTTACTCTGAACACTACACAAATTTCAAAATCCCATCTTTTTCTCCATGTCCTTAGACATAAACCATTGACTAGGTATAGACTTTACCTTATGCTTTGAAGGAATTCCAAGGGAAAGGGGATCTATGCTGAACCTTGTGACTGGATGGGAGGGCTACCACCCCTCATTCCCTTCCTTCTGCACTCACAACCTCCATAAAAATATAAATACTCTCAGCCCAAAGTAATTCTACTGCTTATAAATTAATTTGTACAAACGTTAGAATTATATTTCTTTTGTTAGTCCCATACAAGTTTACTCATAATATAATCTTATTCAAATGTGTTCAAAGTCAGATTATCATTTCAGCAAACTGCTTTCTAACTCCAGTGGTTTTTTTCTTGGTTTGTTTTTTTTTGGGGGGGTTGGTTGAGCTTTTTTCACTTCCATTGAAATACTGGTACACAATGCCTGAATCTTAATGTTACGTATTTTGTTAAGTCACAATATTTTAAGCTTTAATGTAGGTTGCCAGAATTTCACACTTAGTTACACTTTTCAAGAGCCAAAACAATGTAATTCAATTACAAATCATGTTTAATGATAAAAAATTTTCCTTGAAATCATCCACTTTTCTCTGCTGTAACATTCATTCAAAACACATGGTTCTTACACTACTTTATTTTAGAGATGAAAAAAATACAGAAAGGGCACAATACTGTCTATACATGAGCGCTCTTAAATACGGGAATATGTTGATGGTTAACTTTACGTGAACTGCCCCAGTAACAGTATTTTTAGTGTGCTGCTAGCAAATGTCAAATTGATTTTGTTTCTTTCTGGCAGATGATCACTTTTAAATTAGATCTGTGCCTGTTGTGAAATTTCACATTGCCAAATTATGCTCCTCAAGTTCTGTGCTTTCCAGCCTTCGCTGATTAATACAGGGCATCACTTTCTTTCTTTCTGATGTTATTATTGAACTGAAGCCCATGTACTGTGGAGAATCTCTTTCTAATCATGCTTCAAGAACCTCTCAAACTGGGGAAATGTTTTTTGCACTTGCTGAATACAAAGTCTCTCAGAAGTTCTTCTTGAGGTACTGCCACAGATTCCTCAAATCCCATGAAATGGAAGAAGGCTCTTATTTACAGGAACTGCTGGCCAGACATGCCTGCCATTTCAAGGAGATTTGCACTAATATGAATACTGTTCAAAAGTCTTTGTTATCATCTTATAGTGCATGTATTAAATTTGCAGGCTGGAGGTGTGCTTGAGTATGATATATAAAATGTCAGATTTTTCTTTCTTTTAACAACTAAACTGTCATCAGTCCCTTAAAAATTCTCTCTTTTATTCCAAAACTTCTCATTTTAGATCTACACTGAAATATATAGGTAGATACAGGCTCCTTTGCACATTATCTGGAAATCATGCCTCTTTCTCTTACCTACACCAATAGCATCTTCCAATTTCATCTTACAATTCAGGAAGAATTTTATGTTACCACAACATGAGAATCTGGTGAAGTGTTTGTGCTTGGAGTTCATGGGCTTTCCATCATCCCATCATCATCATAAAGAGAAACAATGGAGCTGGTGGATGAGTGCTGGGGCAAAGTTATACTTTCACTGGGTGTTTATTTTGCTGAAGCTTACTCTAACACTGCCCACTTTCATTTCTATAGTGTGATGAATCTGATGTGCTTGAGGAAACACTTGTTCTCACTGGCAGCTCTCATCATTGAGTAAAATGACTCTGAAAGCTCGGTCAAGTTTTGAGGTTTTCTGCACTCTCACGTACTTTGTGTTTCTAGAAAAAAAAAGAAATCAATGAAACCGAAAAACAAGACACAGCTCATCTAAAATAAATTAATCACTTCATCTGCATTGGAGGCCCCAAATAGCATGTAAACTGGCGTAGAAAACTGAGGGAATGGAAATATGCCAGGACCACCCAAAATGTGATTCTTAATCTTGAAATAGAGAGAGGTGTGCCCTGGATAGTATCTTACACAGTGCACACACAGGATTTCTTCATAAGCTTGTCTTGCATCTATTCTGTCTGTTGTGTATCTGTCAGGGGCTTAATCTCTCCCCATCACCTTAATGTTTTTCTCTCCCAGTCACCTTCCCAACTTTTTGAAGTTAGTTTGATTAGATGTCAGAAGGACTAAGAATGCATTTCTAGTTGTGAGCTTTGTCTGTCTTTGCATGTGGGAGTAAAAATTGTGTTGTTGAGTGTGTGAAAAGCGCAGATGAACACAAGTTTTGTGTTTTGTTCTGAAACTAGTTAGTTCCATATTCTTTATCTCTCTTGCAAAAGGCAGCTCTATAAGATGCAATGTCTGACACTTCTCTGCCCCAGGGTCTCCCACAACCTGACACATGGGTAAGATTCTGAACTTCCCTAGTGCTCGTTCTTTACCAGTGTCCAAACAGCCTCCAGTACTGTATGAGTCTATGGATGGCAAAAATAAACAGATCATTGAAACAAACAGTAGATTTTGACATAAACATGAAAGAAGTATCTAAGCCCATGGAGGTGCAGAATGGAAGGGAACTATAGAGATTTATATTTCTTCTTTCATATTATCTAAAATTTCTACTATCAGCCTTCACACTGCTTTATTTGCTGCTTAATATGTCATTCTATTTCTGTTCTCTTTTCAGATAACTGCCAAAATCTCCACACATGCAGTAATTCTAAAATGCACATTTTCCATCTAAGGATTGCTTGTGATTTTTAGTGTTCTAGTATGGTTTATGCTCACTATTCTCTAGGTAATTTAGGTTCCTTATAATTTAACAAAAAAAAACTTATGAAAAACATGCATAAGACTAAGTGGAAATCCAATATTAATAAGAAAATTAGGAGATGCAGCCACTGGTATCCTCAGATGCTAATTCAGCCTTAGACGATTACTGTCTGCTGAATTCAAAGAGATAGTCCTAAAGAGGAGGTGTGGACAAGAGATCTGGCAGGAACTTTCCTAGTATTGGGACTACTCGTTTTTACCTCCATCAGTTCTAAGGGTTAGACCAATGAGAACATTAACCTTTCATTCTCCCTAGGTATCATTTTCCTTCTATTTGACCTGTATTTAGGTTTTAATTTTGCTCCTAATGAGAAGGAGCTATCCTGAAGAGAAGAATATAGGCCTTGTAAGCTCAATCTATTTTTTTCTGCTGTACTAGTTGACCTGTTTAAATACATTCTCTACTTTCCCACAGACCTCTCTTCATCTTTATGCTCAGATGATCACAGCCCCTGCAATAACCACTCTGACAGGTATTTGAAAGTCTTTCAACCAATGACATAGAAAGAAAGTTTTTACAAGGCACTCCTTGGTGACTATCACCTTTTCATAACCTGGAAAATGACTCAGTAGATAAGAAGTGATAATTACTGTAGGATGCTCAAAGCAAGCCTACTATTATGCTATTGCAGCATTTCAACGGGATATAGCAAAAGCGTTTATGGTACCTTTGCACAGTGAATGAATAGTAGTATGCATGTAGAAACTGTGATGCAATAGTGACCAAAAAAATTTTTTTAAGCCTGCAGTGCCATGCTTAGTATAAAAAGTGGCTCACTTCTGGTTCTATTACACATAGAACTGATTCAGAGAATTGTAAATTGTCCTCTGTATTCTTCGGAGTTTTTTTGTTTGTTTGCTTGTGAAAAAAAATGGTTTTAACTTCTTCCTTATTGCATATTCATCTCAGAAGGGATTTTGTTCTGATCTTATAATTCATGTATCATCAAGAAAGGTAAAATGCGTGTGTTTCTGTAAGATGAAGTTTTGTATTTTTTTTTAGAACTAATGTAAACAGCCTCTTTATTACTGTACATAATTTGTTCCCATCAAAGCTTTTACTTTAAATGACCTTTGAGATTTCTCCTACAGATCCTTTACACACATTTCTAAAAATCTGGTCAAAAGGTCCAAAGACTATTGGAAATTTCTGAGAGTGGATTAGGAAATGCCACATTCAAGAAATCTATAAAGGTGATAGCAGTCTTTCTGTTATAGTTGTACTCCTAATAGCATAATTCACAAACCCAACACTTTCCATTTGTGAACTGGAATAGAACAAACCCCCAGATTATGAGTGAGGGTTGCCTAGTTACTTGTGACTTTAGCCCTTTTTCAGCTGAAATATATACAGATGCAAATTGCAGCATGCAGCAATAGTGATGAAACTCTCTTGAAGTCTATAAAAATTAATGGTTTGAATTAATCTGTAGTATTTTTTATCTTATGTCAGAAGAGACACAAGATAATTTGTGTAACTCAAGATAAATTATGGACACAATACTGCAAATATTCTTTGGGTTTTTTTCTGATTTTTCAGGAGCCTGTCTTTTATTATGACATTATGTATTTCTCAATAAAGGGAAAAGTATTTCACGCTTTGTTGTTTTGACCAAGGCATGACAACTAATCTGTGGTATGTAGCAGTCAGACAACCAGCTTGTTATATGCCTTTCACTTCACTATGGAGTATGCCTGGCAACAAAGAAACCCTAACTGCAAAATATCACAGGGTATATTTCTCAGGAATGCACTACTTCTAGCCCATCTTTAACGTAAGACTGCAACAGCTGCAAGTAGTGCGTAAGACGTGCAAATATACATCAGAAATAACTTAGTAAGGTAACTAAGCTTATAAATTAAGGTCTATTATTAACAGCTAATTATTAGACTATTGTAGCTGTTAAAGATATGGGAGCAGCCCTGTCTCCTTTCTCACTAACCTCAGAAACTATATTACATTCAAAGTTCTTGAAAGATCCTGTAATCAGCATCCCAATTATCCAGAGAGCAGGTTAAGAAATCATCAATATAAAATAATAGGCTAAACAGTAATATTGATCTTGTTCTCCATATGGTTCAAGAACATTTCATTTACCTTAGGGACTGCCTCTGCTGTGATGGCTCACAAGTAACCTAATTTTCACTTGGTTTTAGACAGACCTGCAAATGGGAGAAGTGTTTTACAGTCTTACAGATCATATACATGCCTGACAGGTTTTTTCTGTCATTTCTCCTCTTCATCCCAGTAACTGTTTACGGATTTCAAACAAGTGAAGTTGAGTAAGCAAACGAGATGTCTGAAAAATAAGCAAAGGCAGTCCTACAAGTCTTTTGAAACTCAGTAGTTACTGGTGGAAGAAAGAGGATCAGATGAGTACCCCATGGAGAGAATGATGGGCAGATCTTCACTGTTATAAATCGCTTTTGGCAGTGGCTGTCTGGGTTATAACCCCTGCTGCCTTTTGTGGCATGGAGGACAAGGCAGAGGAGGAGTGGGTCATAGGGAGCTGGGTTTATTTCAAGGAAACAGCTTGAGGGGAAGGTGTGGTGCAATGCATACAAATCCTTAGAAGACAAAGCAAGCTGAGTTCTAGTTTTCACAGCACAGCTCATTTCATTTCCTCACATAATTTTAGGTGATGTATACACTTGCTCACATTTTCTCAGTTTGTGTACTGGGCTCTTTTGAATCTGCTTTGAATGTAAGTTTGATTACATCAAAAGTAAGTCCTTAGAAGTAAAACTGGCATTACACAGCCACATATTCGTAAAAAAATGCATTTGCTCTGCAGGAAAGAAAAATACAGCTGCACTCATATAGAGTCGCTCCTTATTTCAGATGTAATTTCAATGATTTCACTGGTGGTTACATGTGTAGCTAGTTAATGTCAGTGTTCTTTCATCATGGCTAAAGGGAAGTTTGACTCAAAGCTTTTTACTGGGACGACTCTTTATTTTAATTACAGGGAAAATAACATAAGGATCTATAAGAGATCTCTTGTGTCTCTTCTTTATCAGGCTGCTAGTTCTCGCTTGCAGCTATGGCTTCATATGAACTCTCTAATCTCTTAAAGGGCATGTTACTCACACACTAATCAACAACATAACAGGGAGACTGTCATTGAAAATGACCCTTAAAAGACAATGCTGGTAAGAAACTGAACATTTAATGAGCTTCCAAATAAAAGAGAAACCCATACTTGGCTTTTTGCAGATACCATCAAGAAGCCAGAGAGTTGTAGTCAATGGGATGGGGTCTAGTTGGAGGCCTGTAACTAGTTGGTCCCACGGGGGTCAGTGCTGAAACCAGTTCTGTTCAACATATTAATTGATGACCTGGGTGAGGGCAAAGAGTGCACTGTCAGCAAGTTTGATGATGACATCCAACTGGGAGGAGTGACTGACACACCACAAGGCTGTGCTGCCATCCAGGGAGACTTGGACAGTCTGGAGGGCTGGGCAGGAAGAAATTTCATTAAATTCAACAAAGGCAAGTGTAGAGACTTGCATCTGGGAAAGAACAACCCCATGTATCAGTATAGGTTGGGGACTGACCTGTTGGAAGGCAGAAAAGGGGAAAAGGATCTGGGGGTCCTAGTTGGTGGGAGGCTGACCATGAGCCAGCAGTGTACTCTTGTGGACAGGAGGGCCAATGCCATCCTGGGGTGTATTAAAATGGGTGTGGCTAGTAGGCCAAGAGACGTTCTCCTGCCCCTCTACTCTGCGCTGGTAAGGCCGCATCTGGAGTATTATGTCCAGTTCTGGGCCCCCCAGTTCAAGAGGGACATAGAATTGCTTGAGAGAGTCCAGTGCAGAGCCAGAAAGATGCTGAAGGGAGTGGAACATCTCTCTTATGAGGAAAGGCTGTGGGAGCTGGGGCTCTTTAGCTTGGAGAAAAGGAGACTGAGGGGTGACCTCATCTATGTTTGTAAATATATAAAGAGTGCCAGGAGGGTGGAGCCATGCTCTTATTTTACTGCAAACTCACTCAAATGCCTGTACACAAATGCACGCAGCATGGGGAATAAACAGGATGAACTAGAGATCTGTGTGAGATCTCAGGA
>JANHGL010002606.1:0-74562 GCA_024611195.1 Ceyx melanurus | reverse complement strand
GGCCGCGCTCCCGGGGGCGGTTTGCGGGGTTTTGCCGGGCGCGGGTGTGTTTGCGCAGCTGCCCCGCGCCGCGTTGCGGGGAGACAGCGCGGGGGCTACGCGCTGCGGGGCTCCGGGGAGGACGTGGCCTGTCCCGGGCTTTTTGTTTGTTTTTCTGCCGTTCCCGACGCCAGAGATTTGGCTGGGGGGGTAAAATCCCCTCTCCGTGTGCGTTGGGAGGAGGGGGAGAGGGAAACAGCTCCTGGTGTCAGAGATTCTCAGACTTCTCCGTGTCCTTTACCCGAACGCTGGTGTCCCGAGTGCATCCCGAGCACCTCGTGTTACTGCTTGCAAAGGGTCTGCGGAAGCAGAGGAGCTCCAGGCACCTGCTGTCGCCCTGTTGCACCTTTCCTGTCTCGCAGTAACTGCACACAAAGGAGTTCTCTGATGCCGAGGTTTCCAACAGCATGTTGTCCAGCTAGCAGCTGAGGCTGGGGCAGCAGTGTGGGACGCTGTGTGATGTTACCATGCAGCATTCTTCTTCTTCTTTAGGGGCTGGTAAAGTTTGTGTTGTGCTCCCTCTGCTCCCTCAGGACAGGGCGTGAGGAGAGCCATTGCCATGGAGAGAAATCAGTTGTGTATCGCATCTGGAAACAGCAGAAGTGGCAGAGAGGGGACTTTTCTCTCGGCTGTGGCTTTTGCAGAGCTGCAGAGCAGTGCTGGGAAGGGCTGGAGCAGCACAGTGCCTGCTGCTGAGGCTGCTGGTACCCAGGCAGAGCTCTGGGTTTCTTTGGGTTTCGTGTAGTTGCCCATTGAAGGATTTAAACTTTAGTAATTGACAGAAACCATGTAGATTTTTTTATCTCTGATGCTGTTTTGAGCTATCTTTATTTTTTTTTTGCTATTACAGAGCTTAAGGGATGGCTTTCTGTTTTATTTTCAGTCAAGGGGGTTGGTACATGGTGTCAATGGCTAATACAAATTAATTAATATTAATTAATTAATACAAATCCAGTCTTTTTAATAGTAAGCTAAGAACTTAGCTCTTGTAAAACACCAATTAGTTGGAAGAATAATGATTAAAACTGTAATGCTAAAACATACAGGGGGGGAACAAACAATAATACTGATTAATACTGAATACTGGCCTGGGTTTAATACCTTGTATAGGACTGTTCTAAAAGCCCCTGGAAAGTGTGTTCTGAAGTTACTGTGGGATAAACTACAGTAGTGGAAAGGAAAGTGAGCTGATCTACCAAATGCTACTGTAGTAGAATGATGGCATCCAAATTTGGCTAGCCCATGTGGGGAAAAGAACAAGAGAAGGCCAAACATTATACAAATATATATATATTTGTGTTCTCTGATAAAATGAAAGTGGCTTTTGATACCGTTGAAGCTTTGAAGGAGTGTTTTTGGTTGTGAAGTGGAGATTCCTGATCTGGGCTTTTTTGTTTTGATGTCTCATCATGATGAATGGAGAGAAACTAAATATTTGCTCTCTACTTAAAATGTCAGCTGCTGTGGTAGCTTTGCTGATGTGGCTGTCCTCAGCTGGCAGGGAAACCTGACTCCCTCTGCCAAGGCTGAAAATGCAGCTGCCACTGCCCTGCATTTTGTTTCTCTGTTCCCAGTGTTCTCCTGTGTGTTTGCTGGCCAGGCTTTCCCCTCAGCATCAGGAAAGGTCACTGTAAGAACCCATGAAACATGCTTTATCCTTCATTATCAGGCTGATTCCACCCAGGTTGTGTATGGGGAGAGGAGGCAGAATGACTGAAAGGGATCCTTGTGCTTCCCTTCAGGTGGTGCTGTAGAGGAAGAAGACACAAGCATTTTTATTTTTGGCATCATCTTCTAATCAATATTCTTGATCCTAACTGGGGCTTTTATATCTGTGTTTCACAGAGGTTTGCTCCAGCTTCCTTGCTTGTCTGGTGGCTGTTGTTGCCATGTTGAAGTTTAGAGGAATATAATTTCAGTTTTGGACCCAGAGAGCTGTGGTGTTACAGGAAAGAACAGGAGACATCTGTGTTCAGTGCAGGAGATGCCTGCTGACTCCAGGAGAAGAGTTTTGTCACATGCCTGTAGTGGGACAAATTCTCACCTTGTTCTTGATGTGCTCCTTGTTTTCCTGCTTAGCAGTGGTGTTGGTTACTCAGAGGCTGTGCTCTCTTTTTACCTACGTATTCCATTTTGATCTTCATGTGCCTAATAATGTAGTTTTATTTGTTAGTTAGTTTGTTCCTTGTTGTTTATGTCCCTTATGTCCAAGCGTGGTGAAAGTCATCCCAGATCACTAAGGTCCCACACACAATGTAAAGTAGCAGGGCTTATTTTTTTTTGTGTTGATGATTGGGTTTTTATAATGTAATTAATGGTGTAGTCTTCATGTAGCTGTAAGAGTTGGAATCAAAGGTGGTTTAGTTAATACCTATTAATCATGGAGAGGCTGGAGGCAAGGCACTTCAGCTTTCAAAGCCCAGGTTGTTCTCCCAGCTTCTTCCTCTTGGGCAGACTTAAGTATCACGTGGCACAGGGTGATTTGGAGATTTTTGCAGTTGAAAAGGTGAGAGGGATTTTTGTATGCGTGTGGTTTGTTCTTGTTTTATTTTGTTTGTTTGTTTTGCATATTATATTTGTTTTTCTTTTTTTTTTTGAGTTTCTTTTTGCAGCATTGCTCCAAGCAGGTGATACTTGTTCATGCACTCAGAGTGTGGAACACAGACACTACAGAAATCTAAAAAGAAACCCCAAAGATTTCAAAAGTATTACATGCTATTATTTTGGTACTGTAACCAGACTGAATGTCTCAAGACAGTGTCTCATTCTTTATTTGTATATTCCCAGCAGAAAGAGCTCACGTCCAAGAAGAGAGATGAGTTTGAAGATATCTTGGAGGAGAGGAGATTGTCCAGTGACTTGAGATATGCCATGAAATGTTACACTCCTGTGATCTACAAGGGGCTTTCACCCTGCAAGCCAAATGCTCTTAAAAGTGCTGTTCTGCAGTCAGAGCAAGTTCAGTATGTTATCAAGCAGGTGAGGATCTGGGCACTGAGCTACCTGCAAGGTGATGTTGACTGAATACAGCTTATTGACCTTGTCCAGTGCCACAGCTGCAGTGTGGAAGACTGTCCAATAAACCAGAAACCTGAGAGCCACACTCTTTTGGCAGGAAAAGCAAATGCTGGTTTGCAGTTGAGTTGCAGCTAAAGCTGTGAGATCACTCATGACACAGTGTCTTGATTTTGTTTATATGACACTTCACCACTGAGCTTATCCAGTGACTGCTTTTGGGTTTCTCCTCCTCCTCCACACAGAGCTGCATGGTGAAAGGCACAAGCACTCTCCTGCTCACATTGGTTTGTACTTTGAGCATGTCCTGTAAGAGTTTTACAGGCTAGGGATGTATTTATGACTTAGTCATAAATGCTGCTTTCCCTAAAATGAGAGTTAAATTTCACAGTCAATTCTTTGAGTTAGAAACACTAAGATGTAACCTTATTTTTGTTTTAAGGTGAAAGGCAGCTGCTACTTTCTAATGAATAAAAAATATTTCTTAGTCATGCTGGCTCATATTTTCCACTGGGTTGAAATGGCTGAAATAAGAGCATGTGTTAGCAAAGTAACTCTTGAGATATTCATGAAAAATAATTCTAGGCTGCAAGAAGTATGAAAAATGTTTTGGTTAGTTAGTTATTTTTTTTAATGGTCAGTGTTACCTATGACATACAACACCTCTTATGACATGATAAACAAAACCATGTGCAACAAAGCAGTCCTGTTGCCATCATCAATTATTAAGCAGTATGAAATAAATGATTTTTTATTTAAAAATCTTCCAACAAAACACTAAAACATTTACTGAAAGAAAACATTCTATTGAGGATTTGCCAGAAAGACATTTACTTGATGGTTTTTTTTTTTTCTGAAGTGGTGCTTTTTTGATTGAAAATGATTGTGATGATTTTCCCAGCTAGTGTCACAGGACTGAAGGGAGTTAAAACTCAGTTGCAGTGGCAGGTCTGCTGTCAGCTCTGCACTAGAGATTGCTACAGGTATCTAACTGAGACTATTTTGAGTGATATGCCCAGCAGTCTATGATTAGTGGGCCTCCTGTCAGGGCAGAGTTTACACAGTTTTAAGCAGTCATGCTAGAATTTGTTCTTGTGACAAATTACTGAGGTTACTGATGCTCAGTATGTGAAATTAAGTGCATCTGTTTATTGCTATTTGTGACTGATCTGGTTTTTTGATTCCTGATTTTTGGGAAGTACATGCTCAGCTCTATAGTGGATGTGCACTTAATTCATACAGGATCAGCTGTGTGATCCAATCCTTTTATTGGTGAATAAGAACAGTATTTCTTTACCTAATGAATAACAAGATTTTTTTTTTCTTTTTTTGCTTCCCCAGAGAGATTGATTTTCCCTGGGTCGAGTGAAAGCAGTTTTTGTCTTCTTTAAGTGGTGAAAATAATCAGTTATAGCTACATGTGGAAATATGCAGGATGAAAGATCCTGCATTTACGGAAACACTATTTAATCAGTAGATATGGTAGCAAGGTGGTGTATGCAAATAGATATGAGGAGATTTATTTTCACATATGGCTTAAAATAGAAACAATAGGGAAACAGTGCTGGCCTCTAAACAGTCATGGGTTTTTTTGGAGTCTTTCTTCTAACATTCCACCTCTGTTCAGTAGAAGTCATGTACCTTGTTACAGAATAGTAAAAGACTTAACTTTTTGGTTAAATATTTCTAGATTAAAAGCATCAAACAGGAGGGGTGACCATTATTGAAGTCTGTTTTAAGAAACTGTTTTAAGAAACTTCAAAAGGGAATATGCACAGCAGCAGCAAAGAGATGATTGATATGCAGAGCTGGTAGAGAGGGTGCTTTGTATGCATTCAGCTACCCATTGCCAAGGTAATACATGACAAAGGAACCCAAGTGTGACAGGGCTGAGGTTCTTCAGCCAAGTCTTAAAATTTAACCCCAGTGGACTTCCAGGATTTAAGTTATGAGTATCTCTGCAAACACAGCTTTCATATCACTAGTCAAAATCACACACAGCCTTCTTCAGACCAAAAAAAACCATGAAAAGTTCTTGGAACTTAAATTTCCTCTGAAGATGCTACAGGTTAAACCATTCAGGTGGTGTGTTTGGGGCAGGGGGGAAATAGTTGCACACCCTCCACCCGTTGACAAGTTCATTTTTGATTTCAAACAGCTTTTAGATTTGTCTTTCTCTTGTTGCCTGACACCTACCAGCTCCTCTATGATTAGATGCATGCCTATCACATCACATCAAATCTTGCTGACTGTTGCAGTAGTTCTGCCATAATTGCTGTGGCAGATGGAATGGTGTGTGTGGGCTGGGAGAAGGGAACTACACCTCATTGCTATTTTGTTTTGTCTTTTTAGTTAGCAAAAGAGATGGGAGAATCACCTGATATTATTCAAGAAGAAGCCATGGAAATCCTGGATGAGATGGGCCACAGTATGCAATTAGGAGCTGTCAGATTTTTTGCCTTTACTCTGAGCAAAATATTTAAACAACTTTTTCAGAGAGTTTGTGTGAATGAAGAAGGAATGCAGAGAGTGAGTACTGGGAGGAGGGGGTGAGATATTGTAATATTTTCATACCAGTTGCTTGCACAAAGCCTCTAATCTTTGTTCCAAGTAACAAATGTGAAAAATAACCTTTGAAAAAAAAGAGACTGTACTCGAGTTTATTACTGTATTTCTCAATAAGTGTGGGGGAGAGACAGATGATATGTAAGTAATTTGGAGGCAAACAGCAGGAAGTTTTGTACATTTTCCAACTACTTATGGTAAGGAATGCCATGTGTCAGTGATTCTGTTAGATCAGCTACTGAGACAAGTTTTCCTGGGGTGAAAAACCTAATATTATGTATCTTGAGTAGGTTGGCTGTTCTGCACAACCTTACAAAGCTAAGAGTTGTGAAACATTGTGCATCTCTGAGGCAGGAGATGCTTTAAGTTTGCCTCACTTTCCTGGGGAGCTGTTGTCCCCCTGTTTCTGTTCTGGAGGGTGCAGTGCATCCCCTGGAGCCCTATTGGGTTTCCCATCCCCATCAAAAGGGATTTGAATTAGACTATCATTCAGTAAGATGGCCCTGGCTTTTGAGTCCTGTGGTGCTTGTGAACCACAGGTTGCTGCCTGGAAACTACCACTCCCAAGTTTCCATGCTGAAAACAATACAGAGCATGTGGACAGAGAAACCACCGTTGAACAAATCAACTTGTGATAGCCTGTGAAGGTCTGTGTCTGCAGATGTCAACAGCCAGTCTGTACATATTGGAACAGTTTGTTTGTGCTGTTTTGTTTTCAGCTGCAACATGCCATTCAGGAGCATCCAGTTGTGCTGCTGCCCAGCCACAGAAGCTATGTAGATTTTTTGATGCTGTCTTATTTGCTGTACACATACGACTTGGCTTTGCCTGTCATTGCTGCAGGAATAGGCAAGTATGTTCTCTTCACAACGTTTTCAGGATTCAGAGAATAGATAGGAAGGGGTCTGCTACTATAAGTAGTTGTTTTTCCCAGTGAGGGTGCCAGAGCTCTGGAATGGGCTGCCCAGGGAGGTTGTGGAGTCTCCTGCTCTGGAGACATTCCACACCCGCCTGGATCTGTTCCTGGGTGACTTGGTCTAGGTGATCCTGCTCTGGCAAGGGAGTTGGACTAGATTAACTTTCTAGGTCCCTTTTAACCCCTAACATTCTATGATTTTATGATTCTAAGAGCATCTAGGGTTACACTGGTTGCTGATTGCCTGGTACTATTACACCATGCAATACAGGTAACAAGGTTGGAGAGCCCCTGTGCAACTTTGAATCACCAGGATAACCTCTTTCACTACTGACCACTCTTACATAGTTCTGTAACATTTTAATAAGGAATGAACCACTGAAAGTTTTGAAGGTGTTCTGCTTTTTGGGGAGCATTCAGTCATGCTACAATTCCAAGTTGGCAGTAAACAAGGCTCTAGTAGAAAGTAACCTAGGGTGATCGAGAGGAAAAGGGTGAAGTAAAGAAGTCTTGTTCTGATATGTCACCTATTTAATCTGATATTATTACCTGCATGGCTATACTTATTCATTGTTTCATTACTCTTGTCCTGGTTATGCAGGAGGTTTAGCTGGTTCCTTGTACTTACAGATTCAGCTGAAATCAGATACTAGAGGAAATGAATTGGATTTATATTTGTGTAGAAGGGTTCCTCAGGCAGGATCTATGTTTCATAAAGCACCGTCTGGCAATTCTCATAGGGTGTCTTTATAACTAGTAAACCTTTAATACAAAAGGAGATTCAAAATACAATCAAGAATACAATGGGTTTTACAGGTTCATGCAGTTATCCCTTTCCAATCCTATAATCCATCTTTACATGGTGACTTGCATGATTCTGGCCTGATTCTACAACCCTATGGAAATACATATGTTCATATGAATACCTATTTAAAATCATTGCTATTTTATTACATGGTTTATAGATTCCAGAATCAGACCTTTGAAAAAAAACCCAACAGTATTGTTTGCAGGCAAAATAGTCCATACAACAAAGTATTTCTTATGCTCAAATGACTGAGACTATGTAGGAGTTTCATATGGGAAAAAAATCAAATATAAGGTAAGAGGAGAATACTTAAAGAAAAAGTTCACTTTAATTTAGAGGCATAAAAATAATCATTGGAAAGGTGTGAAGCACTCATCTAGTCTATGTCTCTGTTGTTTTATAATGAGAAAGAATTTTAATCAAGTTCATTATAATAAAATACATTTTTACTAGTTAGAGCTTAGTTCTCCCATTCTTAGAAGAAGACAGCTCTGTTAGTATAAGGCCAATAAGGGATGTCATCAGCCTGTATTCTGTTTGAATTCTTGGGTTTTTTTCAGCATATAAAATACTTTTCTACTTCTGAACCAAAGATAATATTTGTTGACTGAATATCCTAGTACAGAAAACTTATAGTGGGTAGGCAGTTATATTTTAATTTGTGTTTCATAGATACTACTTATTTATTTTAAAAGTTAGACTTCCTCACTCAGCAATGTTATCAGTTTTTCAGAGCAGATAATTTATGAGCAAGCACTGATTACATTTGGGATGAATAACTATAAATCTGTAGTATCTAATAACATGTCTTTGTTGAAGAAAATGTAATTTGGAATTAGTAACTTTAAATGCAAATTTGTCTCTCATACCAATAAAACCTTTTCCCTGGGAAGAGCTTATTCTATGGCAATCAGCTTCTCTTCTGAGTCTGGAAAGAAAAACAGTTTCTCACTTTCACTAAACTGAATCCCAAAACACAGAATTTTCACCTTCCCACCATTGCTTATCCAGTCTCTGGAACAAATTAAACCATAGAAGCTTTAACTAGAGAAAGCTTAGACTTCTGAGCCTGCTTAGAGAATTGCTTGAAACAACAAATTCTTGGCACCAAAAAAAATTTTAGATGCTCTTTCCATTGTAAAAAGGAATAATAACAACCAGATATTACTAGTTAATTTCTCCAGAGTCCTTAAAGGGTGGAAACAGTGTGTAGATGAGGTAGAACCCTTTACTGGTCTCAATATTCAAAACCCTGCTGGGTACTCATAGTCTTTGAAATGTCTGCTCTTAATTATACACATTGCCCTTCTGCCAGATAGCAGGTGGAATAACTTTCAATTCAAGTGGGAACTAATATGAACTCCTCTCAGCAAATTTTCTTCAAGAGGAATCTCTTTCAAGGCTACTTGTCTCAAGCTGAGACTATAGGTATACACAGGAGAATATTCTCCCTACAGTTAATCACACAAGAAGATCTTCCATGCACTGATAAAAGTCAGTAAAACTGGAACTGCCCATTACCTGTCTCCTAGGCAGCTATGTGGCTTTGGTGAAATAACACTGTCTCTTTGTATCCAGTGTGGCATAACTAATGGAGACCTGCCTCTGCTCACATGCATTCCCACCTAATATTGAACTGTCAGGGAAACTTCTTCCTCTTTTATGGCAATTATTTTCAGGTTTTCCCTTCACTGTCTATGAAGAGAATGAACACAGCTGCATACACAGACGTGACTGAAAGTCAGGCATTCAAACTCCCCATTTTGTTAAAAGCATTTACGTGCCAAAGGGCTTTTGTGCACAAGCTACTTGTTGACAGATGTAAGAAGGTAGAGGTTTGAAAATTCCTGGAGATATTATTACACTACGACCAAGAATATCTGTCAACAATCCGGAGAAGTCCTACAGAGTCAGGATCTGATCCTCCAAAATGACTCATAGAACTTTGGTAAACTTTAGTTAAAGAAAATGCATCTAATTACAGACTAAAATAACATTACATTTTAAAAATTCTGATTCAAGAAAAGGTAGGCCCTAAGTAGGTGTATAATTGATTTTTGAATAAGTATAAATTGAAATAAAACCCCTGCCATATGAAAACAACCTGACAGCCCCAGCTTCTCTTAAGACTCTCATCCCCTTCAACTACAAGTAGTCACTCTGATGTGGATGGGAGAGGAGAGCTTGTGAAAAGACAGCATGTGCTTAGCACAGCTATGGCTTTAAAAAGTGTTAATATTTGTCTTGAAAATGAATAATAGAAGATACTGACATTGAGTAACTCGATTTTATTATGAAAACTATAATCAGCAACCCTACTTGTGTCATGTTGACTCCATTGTCAAGTACAGCACAGGATTTTTTTCTGTTTAAAGCCTTTGTTTTGCAAGTAAATCAGCAACAACTCTCAAAGTTAGGTCAATAAAAGCAGCAGATACTCCACACCATAGACTCACCTTTTATTCAAGGAGAAGCTTTCCTCAGAAAAGATGAGACTTCTAGAATTATGAGGTGGTAGTGAAGAATAATGTGATCAGGAACTTAATATCTCTGGAAGTAGTCTGAAATATAAGCAGGAGAAGAGAAAATATAAATTAAGGGAGTCTAGCAAAAGTAAGAGGGAAGGAGACTGTCTGCATAGTTTAACAAGGCTTATTTAAAAAAAACAACCCTCAAACTGTAATAACAACAGTTCTTAACTTCAGTGTCCCAAAGCGTATTACATTTCATTACCAAACTTTTAAAAAATCAGTTTATTTTGTAAGTATTAGCATTCCTCACATCAAGTGTTTTTTAAATGTCACTGTCCATTTCCACTAGTTGGAGATGTAGGTGAAAAAATCAAAGTAGGGCTTAAGAGAGGTTTAAGATGGGTATAAGCTCTTTGCAAAGCCTGAGGAACAGCTGGCATGCAATACAAGCATTGTTCAACCAGCATGTAACTATCCAGTGTCTGCTCCCCTTACATGAACACTCTCCTGAAGTTAATTCCTGCTGTGACATTCAGCACCATTAAACATCATGATCATCATAAACAGGGTAAATGAAGCATGCACAGGACTATGAAAATATTTACATATGATAGTGAAACCTAGTAAAATGGAAAAAGAACCCCAACACCTCACAACTTGAGGTGTAGAAGAGTAAAAGTGATCCCACTCTGATGAAATTTTATGACTTTAAGACTTCTTCAAAAGCATGCTTGGCTCTTCAAAGCATTTTGTACACAAGACACTACATATAGAGACTGTGTGTTTCATGTTGTTAATAAAAGCTATGCTTAACTGATGAAGAAAAAAGTATCAGTTAAATGTAGGAAAATAAAATCATACCAGGTGTATGCAGCAGTTATGATGGCATGCAATGTCTCTGAGCCCTGTGGCTTACTGCCTTTGCAGAAATCTGTTACTATGCTACCTGAGCATTCCATATAGGATGCTGATGTAAACAATTCAGGAGTACATTATACCCAGATTGCTCCAAAGCATGCTCTGGTGCAGAGGGTTTTCACATGTATCTGTCTCATAATAATAAAAGGAAATAGTATCTTTGATGTGAAAAACACAGTTGAAAGTAGCAAATTTTAAGGAATTATTTACACTTGAAACAACCTTCAATCAAGCTCATGAATTGCTTCCATCTCTTACCCTCTTGTACTGAAATTGTGGTGTGGTAGAAGTTGTGATCTAAGAAAAAATCAGGCCTCATATAGTGATAAAATATCTGCTGCTTTCATTAAATACTGTTCTAGTCCTAACAAAGTGAAGCAGACATAAAGTTTTAATGTAATAAATTTTTGAAGAAATTATTCTTTTCCTGTCTTAGTTTAAATCAAAATTGTAATGATATTTGAGTTTTTTTTTCAAAGACATGTAATTGTCCAGATGATAAAGCTGGACACTATGGCAAAAGGCATAATGGAAGGAATGTGCTTCAATTCTCACCTGTCTTTCCCAAAATGTGCTGGCAGCCAAGTATGATATTTGAGATAGTTTCAAAAGAATATTTCTCTTCTCAAATAAAAGGAAGCTTTATGCAGTACCCTTTTTAATTCCAAAGTCACCACAATTTTAACATCCTTAGAAGCTCAGCTGGATTGAAATGGAAATATTGAAACCAGCACAAGTGTTGCTACTTCTTTTGATGATATAAGTAAATATTTAATTACATAAAAATATCATTATTAACTCTGCCATAAGATTCAGTTTTGCATGGTGCTTTGTGACCTGAAGCTCTAGGAAGGCAATAAAGTTGAGAGTGCTCAGCCTTATCTAGGAATCTACATATGGTACCTGATGATCATATGGCTTCCTGACATCTGCTGAAGCAGCAGTACCTATAAAGTCATGAAACTGCTTAAGGTACCGAGACAGTGCTGGAATCCAACTCTTTAGAGGTGAACATCACAGATATAGCAATATATCAGGTAAGTCCTGACATCTATAGATGGCAGAACTGCTTAAGAACTGCTCAAACTGCAGTAACAACAGTTCTTAACTTCAGTGTCCTAAAGCTTATTACATTTCTTTCCCAAACTTTAAAAAAAAATAACAATTTTGTAGGATTTCATGTGTGTGTTTATTTTAATTTAAAATATATATTCCAGTTAAAAATCAAATAATTAAAAATCAAACTCTGAAATTAACCTAAATCATGCTAACAATAATATTTCTGCCTGAGTCAGCAGTAGTTTCTCAGTTGAGTTAACTGGACTTTGAATCATTAAATCACATTTACTCCAAACACACTTTACTGCTTTTTCAGTGTATTGAATGTGTTGTTAAAGTATTTTCTTTTTTCATGACTGCCTCACAGAAACAAAAATAGGAAAACTTCATAATTGTAGACCTATCCTACAAGCAAGCTCTTTTATAATTCTATTATTTCTGTGGAACATACATACTGTTTTCTATTCAGTTTTACTCTTAGAAAAAACATTTTGAGACCATTATCCAGATGCTAAAGCAGTGGCAGAAGAAATAGTCAAACAAAGAATCAAACTGAAGATGACCTAAAAATATTCTCCCAATATATCAGTTAGACCAATCTTGCATGTAACTCTTAAGAATCTATACTTTGTTTTTAAAATAATGCTTGCTCTTTAAATGAAATTACCTTCTTATATGCTCAGAAAACTCAAGATCACTTACATCCTGTTTTACATCATCTTTTAATGCTGTAAGATGAGAAGAAAATAGTGTCTGGCATCACTGCTACACAAAGGTCTATCTAAAAGCCTTTTCATTTGTTCTCATATAATAGTCGTTGTAAAATAATATCTCTGCCCATGGCTGGGAAGTTCTTAAAGATTAAGCTGTCTTCATCTGGTAGAATGCAAAGTCCTCCTGCACTGCAAAATCCAACTCGCAATGATGTTGCTTTGTGAAAGTATAATGAAATTATTTGGAATAGCCCTTTTAAGTCAATTACTTTGTATGGTTTGCTGTAGTTTGTTGGAAGGCACTTCTCATTATACTCTTTTATAGCTATTAGCATTATCAGTCAGTACTCGATATAAAGATTACTCATGTATAATAAGCATGATGAAAGACCTGTTTGTGTCTCTCATATCAAGCACACTGGAGATCTCTTGCAAACTAATGACCATTATGAGAGCAGCTTGCAAATACAAAGCACTCTAAAAGCCTAAGCTCTTATTTCTTGTTTGATATAGAAACACACTCATCTTAGCCTTAAATGAACTGTGCTTTAATTTACACCTAAATATATACCAAGAATAACTTCTCCAGATACAATGAACCCTAGGGATCTTCCCAAACAAATGTAATTGAAAGGTTGAGGGCTTTATTTGTTAACTCATCAACTATCAACATGCTAGTGAGTCATCTGGTGACTGTTAGAGATCTAAAATTACATGTAACTAGGGTTACATTTGTTCTTCATCCTGATCCCATACTACTATGATGATTGATTCTGATTTAAAGAATAGGTTTAGACCAAAAATGTCATGACAACATTTAGCCAAGACCCTTCATATGTAAAGCAAAATGTACAATAAATAGCTGTCATTTTTTGTTCTCTGAACTAAGACTAAAGAAATTTAATGCATGTCTGTAAGCATAAATTATGATAAAGTAACATCATTGTCTGTGTTTAAAAATCCTTGTATCAAATCAAATTTTGTAGTCTCTCAGGGTTTTTGGATTTACAAAATATACTGCAAAGGAAATAAATCCAAAGTTGATGTAAATTAACTGTGCGTAAGTTTCCTTACCTGACTAATTTCTCCCTTCTCTTCCCATTATTGAAATGAGCTGGACTCTGGAGTTGTGTTTTTCTCTCTCAAGAACTGCATCTCTCTTCTTTATCTTAAGCTATCTGTAGTAGATACTGAACAATAGGAACTGCAATAGCAAAGTAAAAGGAGAATAATTTCAGGATCAAGATGCCAAATGTGTAGCAACACCAGAAAGGAAGACTAGAAAAGGAGTAATGCTCTTAACACGAATTAGTAGGTTCACTGTCTAAATTAAGTGATTGCACTGGCTTAAAAATTAGAGTACTCTTCAAACTGTAGCAAATTATTTTATTAATAGACCACATATGGGTAGTATTTATCAAGCTACTATTTAGTCCCTTTAGAGGAGGACAAGAACATGGCTTTTGTACAGGAGTATAAAAAGGTTGTTCCTTGTGTAGGCTGTGTAGGAGCACAGTATTAATGACAATAGCTGAGTTGGTGCAAGAGGTAATTAAAAGGGCAGTTTGCATGGCTGGCAAGAGATGAATCTGTGGGAGTAGGGCAGGAAGACATAGCTGAGAGGAATTCCTGGCTTTCAGTAAGAGCTTGAGCAGATCATGTAGTGAAGGGGAAGGCATTGAAAGGCCTGAGGAGGCAGGTTTGACAGGCAGAATGAGCAGTTATGAAGATGATTTTAGCAGAAAATGCATGTGCACTCATGCGTTTCAGAAGAAGAGAGCAGGCTGTGATGGAGAGAGATGAGGGAAGAGAAAAAAAGCTGTTTGGGCAGTGGAACAAGGTCTTGGAAATAACTTGAGAGGAGAGTGGAGAAGAGCTGGATGTGTGGGGTGATGGAGAAAGCAGTCACAGAAGACAGGGGTTTTTTTTATTGCTTAGGATAAAAAGTCAGTAATATTTCTAGCAGTGATAGAAAGGTAGAGATCTTGGCCATGATGCATTTAGGATAAACTCTTCAGGAGAAAGTGTCAGAAATACAGTGATGCAGGAAATGATGAAGGGAGGCAGCCTGAAAAAAATAAATCAGGGCTAAGGTTGACCTTGTCTATTATTGCATCTGTTTGCTCCAATTCCAAGCAGGTATGTAATGTATTTCTCCATATTTATCATAAAATCACCGTCTTCTTCCTCATGAGCTTCAGGAAGGAGGAGAAAGACAGAAGGAACAGTTTTGTGACAAAGGCATTTATGCTGTTACCCTTCAATCAACAGCATTAATACAACTGTCTAGTGTATCCTGTGTTGCACATTTGCGTATTTTGAGTTCAGCCAGGTAGGATTTTATTCCCATTTTCACATTTTGGGCCATACTTCAGGTCTGCACAGATATACAACATTCTCCAGTATAAGAATTTCCTTCTCACCATCAACTAACAGCACACATGGCAGTTCACATAGCTTATGTCAAAGCAAGTCAGAACTCACTACAAATTAAAGGGTGGCCATATACTGTTTTCTTTAGGCACTCAATTAAAGGCAGGTGTCTGGCCCCTCATCAGCTGTAGGTGGTCTTTTCCTCTTGGGTTGTTTTTTTTTCTTGGTGGTGACTCAAGTTCTTTCTTCACTTTTGAAATCTGTAAACGAAGCCATGATCATTTTGTAATATTCTCTCTAGTTACATGTGCAAAAGTTTCCAAGTAACAGTCAGGACTTGGTAAGTAATTTTTCTTACTTCTCCTAGGTACACATTTATTCCAGATTCCTAGCAGTGGTTAGTGATCTAAAAAGAAATGGAATAACAGATGCACAAGTGTAGATGGCAGACGTGCCAATTTTCCATTGATGAGTTCAGAGGACACTATAAATTATGCCTGCTGCCAGAAGACCCCAGAAATGGAACAGTAAATCAGAGAATTCCTGCTTTGTTTATCCTGCAGTTTTGGGGCTTGAAATGTAACCCCTCTCTCTGTCTCTTTCTTTGAACAGAAAAGCTGAGAAGGCACCACATGTTTGGATTTAGCCACTTTTGGATATAATTGCACGAAATTCATATTGACTCTGGGATCTTTGCCAGGGTACATGCTGACAGAAGACAACATAGACCTTGGTTTGATAATGAACTTTTCTTCAGTCATCAATATTTTACATTAAATAGTATAATTATAGAGTAACACTGCTAGCCTGAGGGTCAAGAATCAGAGATCTAGGCTTGGTCCTTGCTTAGTGCAAAAAGACAAGAAAATACTAATGAGATGACGTGACTAGAATCATTCGCTGCAAGAAAAAAAAATTAAATGTTTGGCTAAATGTTTAGCCATATCAGGTTACCAGAGATAAGTACCCTCTTTCCCAAGTACCTGTCCCTCCTTCCATGTTTTATATATTTCCCTCTTCACCTTAAGTTTATCCAGTAACTCCCTGCTCAACCATGCAGATCTCCTAACTCTCTTACTAGATTTCCTGCTCTTTGGGATACACTGATCCTGAGCCTGGAGGAAATGGTGCTTGAATATTAGCCAACTTGTCTGGGCCCCTTTGCCTTCCAGGGCCCTGTCCCATGAGACTTCTAAGCAGTGCCCTGAGGAGGCCAAGGTTGGCCTTTCTGAAGTCCAGGGTAGCAATCCTGCTTGTGGCCCTGTGCCTGCTGCCTGTAATTCTAAACTCCACCATCTTGTGGTCACTACAGCCAAGGGTGCCTCCTACCTTCACATCCTCTACCAGACCCTCTTTGTTGGTCAGTACAAGGTCCAGCATCATTCCTCTCCTTGTTGGCTCCTCCAACATCTGCATTAGGAAGTTCTCATCAATGCTCTGGAGGAACCTGCTGGACTGTGCGTGCCTGGCTGTGTAGCTTTCCCAGCAAATGTCAGGGTAATTAAAGTTCCCCATGACAACCAGAGCCTGTGATTTCGAGGCTACTTCCAGCTGCTTGCAGAAGGCTTCATCAGCTTCCTTATCCTGATCAGGTGGTCTGTAGTAAACACCTATTATGTCTCCCATATTAGTCTCCCCCTTAATCCTTACCCACAAGCTTTCTACCTGCTCCTCATTGCCCCCCAGTGAGAGTTCAATGCATTCCAATTGCTGTCTCACATAGAGAGCAACTCCACCACCTCTCCTTGTCAGCCTATCCTTCCTATAAAGGACATAGCTGTCCATGACAGTATTCCAGTCCTGAGAGCTGTCCCACCATGTCTCAGTGATTGCAATGGGATAATGGTCCTCAGATCGCACACAGATCTCTAGTCCATCCTGTTTGTTCCCCGTGCTGTGTGCATTTGTGTACAGACATTTTATTGAGTTAGTATTGCTAGAGCACCTCCTGACCTGTACCTACCCTGAGGTAGCAGTGCAGCTGGCACACCTCCTCTCAATTGTCTGCAGTTTGTTTACTGCAGGACAAGTTTTTCCCCTTTCCCCCTTCATGAACCAGGCTGCCTTACATCCAGAAGTCCAGGACAAATGGCTGCTGCATGTGCACAGTATGCCCAGAATACATTAGATTTGTCATGCATGTGCAGGCCATCTGTGAAGCACTCAGAAGTCCCTGTGAGCTGAGATGGAAATATGAGGGACCCTGCAGAGCACAACTGTCACTGGAAAGTGGCTCCCTTCTGGTCTGGGTGAGGAAGGACTGTGTCCCTCTTTGGTAGCCATACTATATTTTAGCACCAGACTGCCAGCTTTAAAGGCTTTTTTAGTGACAACATGACCATGAGAATGTTTCATGCAGTTGTGGAATAAGATGGATGTTAAATTGTGCCCACAAAATACATCTGTTTTTAAAAGAGGGCAATTACATATGCCAACAGCTCGTTTAGGGAAACTAAAGTAATGATTCACTTTCACCATTCTTCATACAATACCAGCTGCTGGCAGGGAAATATTAACCTTTCTTGCCCTCCCTCAATTTCTTGTCACTGGTGGAGTGTAAGGGAAGTGCATCCAGTAGTCTGTTGGGTATTTAACCTATACCTACTGCTACTTTGAATTATTTGGGAACTGTTTTTAGTGAGATATTCCAAAAAATCATAAAACCATAGAAAAATTAGGTTGGAAGGGACCTCTGGAGGCTCTCTAGTCCAACCTCCAGCTAAAATAAGGCTAATTGCAGACTTACGCAAGGCTTTGTCCAATTCAATTTTGAAAATCTCTGAGGATGAGACTCCACAGCCTTCTTAGGCACCTGTAACAGTGTTTGGCCACTCTCATAGTGAGGCAGTCTTTTCTTATGTCCAGCTAGGACTTCCTGCATTGCAAGTTGTAACTATTGCCTCTTACATTTTGCTGTGCACCTTCATAAGAGTTTTGTTCTGTTTTCTCCATAGCTCCCTTTTAAATAGAAAGGGAAAATTTTTCAATGACATTTCTATCCTACTAGTTTTTCTCCACTTAAAATTTTATACTGTATTTGTTAATTCTTTCACAATCAGTGATAAATTGGTGAGTGGTTGCATTTAGCATTTCATACATAGGCCCATTTCTTCACCGTACTAGCGTAAGATTATTATCAGGAAACAAGAATGAAGAACATATATATTTTACTGTATTCCTGTGGTTTCCCTCTGCTTGAAATATCCTACTACTACTTTCTTTTATTGATTTTTTTTGCATTTTTGATTCTTTTCTTTTTTTTTTTTCTAAAAGAATCTTCAAGTTTATACATGACTTGCTACATGTAAAGATACATCCTATAGGCAATCTTTAATAAACAGTCTTTCAAAGAAAAAAATGCACGAGTTTCTTGTCTCCATCATGTATTAATGACAAATATGTCTCCTCTTAGAAAAGTATCAGTGAGGGAATTGCTCAGACCATCAGAAGATGAGATAAAAGTGACTCTTTTTATGTGGTCTTTCTTAGCAGTCTTTGTAACACAGGTATGATACCCACAATGAAATGCAGACATCCAGGTTATGGGAAATATTTTAAGTAGGAGCAAACGTAGGAACCTGTCAAACAGACTAGTTATAGTCTGCTGGAGACAAGTAATAAGGCTGTAATGGACAGCTATAGATAGGCAATGACATAGTACCTAATGAAATAGGAAAAAGCAATTGGAAAATTTTCTTATTCCTTCTATGAAAAATAAGTAGGAAAAACACCATGCTAACTGGAAAATAAAAAAAATAATTTTTGAAGAAGTTTTATGTCCTTCCTGTTCTGTTGAAGGAAATAGGGATCTGGAAGCAAGCAAGAGGTAAAAAAAAAATCCCCAAACAACCAGCTTGTTTATGTGGAAGATCACAGCAGCTGGATGAGCAGCAGGAATGGAATGTGATAGGATGGAATGGTCTGGCCCAAGCCCACACTCTTCACATGCACAGCCTCCTTGCAGGAGTGACAGTATCTGTAGCCAACTACCTCTTAGACAAAAATATAATTTCAACACTCCTCCCACAGGCTGATGAGTAATGTTAAGCATGGGGTCATGCAGCTTCTGAGACTGAATTAAGCACCTTGTGGGTTTCTTTTTCTGCCTTCCCTTTTGTTTTCAGTCTTCCTACTTCTGATTATATATTTAGATACTTCTCATGCAATCCTGTACTTGCTGGTTCCTAAATCAGTTGCTATGGAGCCAGATACCCCAGCAAAAGGACACATATAACCTGTGATCACACCTGGGACTGCTGCTGGCAGCATTGTAAAGTTACCCCACAATAGCTCAATTTGTTTTCAAATTAACTTTTCATGGCTACACATGACAAAATACTAGCAAAAAGACTTGAATGCTGCATTAAGTCAAAGGACTTAAAAGAGCTGAATCTCTGTTATTCCTGAGAAGGCCCTGGCTCACATCAACCCTGTGATAACTACTGATGAGTGAAAAAACAATGGACATTTGGACTCAACGGTCTGGAGTCCTATCTACTCTTCCATGAATATTTTCCTTCTCTCCTCCTGGCTGTGATAGGGTTTCTGAGGTGGTCATAGCACAAACACAGTGAATTTGGCTCACAGAGAGTGAGTTTGGCAAAGACATTGATGGCACCAGGTTAGTTCAGTGGTCAGATACTCAGCAGCTGAGTCAGGGAGGCAAAAGTTCAAAGAAGGGCAGCATCTGCAATCAAAAACATGTTTTTGGCCAGAGATCTGGAGTTAAAAATAGGAACATGTGGGCCTAATTACAGAACAAAGGAAAAAGGGGCTAGAAAAAGGAACAATTTGGAGAAATTAGGAACAGTTGATCAACCAGAGTACTTCAAGCAACATTGGATAATGCTCCTTCTTTCCTTACAGAAGAAGTCTGAATCATGTAACAGATGACCTACACTCTGCAGTGGAATAAGATGCATGGGGGCTAAAAACATGAGATGTGCACTTGACAAGATGATCCTTAGAGTGGAAAGAACAGGAGTTAGCTTTGTCCCCTTAGAAACTGCACAGGCACAAAGGCTGTAACAGCCTGCAGAGCCCACAAAATAAAATGCCTTCTGGCAGAGACCTGCCTTATCTGTCTTTTTGAACAAGCCAGTTCATGCTCTCTTTCTCAGGCCCTCAGAACTTTGCTCCCCTGTAAACTGTAGATTATATAATTGGATGGATTTTCCTTAGTTTATCAGCTCTCTCTGTTTAATGAAATATATATTTGAGCAGTACTAAGATTTTGGAGATTGTTAAGCTCAACTGGATTTTTTTTTTTATTTAGTATGATGTTTTTAAAGCTGTATGTATACAATTGATTCTAGATAATTAAAGCTCTATAATCAATACAATAATAAATTGGTGTCAGGTGAACAATTTGAAAATGCAGTGGCCTCATGGTGGCAGACTGCAGCCAAACTTCCTTTGACTAGGGCCTAAATCCTGTATTAGGACTTCTTGACCCAATTATATTTGCCTGTTTTGAATGGCGTCCGTGCTTGTACAGATGGTTGAAGACTGTTTCATCTATGAGGCAAAGAAAAAACCTACTGTAGTAAAGCAGTGGCCAAACAAAATGTGGGAATTACCAGATCTGTGTATTAGGCTGCTATTTTATTTTCTTTTTTCTCCGATTCCTGCAGGGCATGTTTAAATGTCTGTCTGGCTCTATGCACTGCTCCAGTGCTCCAGTCTGATTTTTGATTTCATATTTGTCAATACTGCCTAAAAGTACAGTGAGTTTCTGTTAATGTCTTACTTTGCAACGATGAAACACTATTATAAAATATTCTTTCTTTTTTTTTCCCTCTCTTCCCCGCCCCCCCAACAATTACAGCATAAACTTCTGTATACTGAATCTATATTAAGATCTTCTGCAATGCATATCTGTTTTATTCCATTAAAATCTTCCCAGCACAAATCAGAGAAATGTCATGATATTAACATAATAAATTCATAGTCATAATGAGTCTTCACAGATCACAGGCAATCTCATGGCAAAAAAACTGTCATCTAACTGATACAGAAGCACTAATAATTTAGCTAGTGTAATAGCGTAATTAGTGTAATAGTGTAATTAGTGTAATACACTAATATAATAAGGTATTACATTTTCTGTATTTTTACTTTTATTTTACTCCTGAGTCCTTCCAGAGAAGTAACAATAATACCAGGATAATGCTCAATATACAGTGTCTAAGCCCATAGAACAGGTCTCTGAGAATTTACACCTTAGCTGAATTATTATACAATCACTATATTATCTATATGTTATTATTGACATCTAGAAAGTGTGGAAGATAAATTAAAAAAAAAAATAAATTGAACTAATCAAATGATGATAATCTTTCTACTAAACACAGATGTTTGTTATTTGCTTCAAATAATAAACAAATACACAAGAAAACATATTTTGTGTCCAAAGGATTGACATGTCCAATCTGACTTCCTTTTACAATCATCTGTATCTCACATGGACCATGACACTCATGACTGTAAGAAAATATCCATCTCCACCAAAATGCATCCATTACTCTAGATAGTAATCTTTATCTTACAGGAATTATTTCTAGTCACCAAAAAAATGGAAATGAGTTTTGGAGTACAGCATATAAGTTATCTCTTGTGGACATAAAAGAATGGCAAGGAACAGGTTGAAAATAGCATTTTCTAATTTCCAGAGGATTATTTGAAAGAAACTTTCATCTTTCTTCCCTATGGTATTACATAAATGACAATTTATTTCTATTTGAAAGCAAAGAAAGTTTCCAGAAATATTTTCGTGCTTAACTCCAATATGCTGCTAAGACATAAAGTTATAATACTTCTTTTTCTGCAACTACCAGTTTTATTTCTTTTTATGTAGGCCTGTTTTGCAAATCTTGATCTCCAGTGCCTAAATATGGAAAGACTGATAATTTACACTGGAACCAGCATTTGGGGAATGTGTATATCTGGAGAGCTGGCTTGAAAAGAAATTGTAAAAATGCACTAAAGAGGAAAATTAACTGCCAGAATTAGACTGGCACACTTAAGGGTTTTAAACGCCAAGCTTACTGCATAATGGACTGATTAGCTATGTCTAGATTCATTACTGAAATGCAGTTAATGCTGCTGTTCTTCAAAACTAAGCAAAGATAAAAAGTGTAGCAAACATTTAATACATAGACTTCAGCTTTAGAGTATTCTTTTAGAACATATAGTACTTTCAGTCTTATAAAGTACTGGACGTGGTCTGACAACACTCTACTAGGAGAGTGAATATTCTCTTCAGGTTGACCTCAAGTCACTGGTCTTGGTTTAAGCTTTCCTCTTCAACCAGTGGATGTGTTTCAGTGTGAATGTATTTAATAGCAAGCTAGAAGCTTACTTTCCTTGTTCCTCTTAACAGATTTTTGAGTTTTTGTTCAGTCCTTGATAATGTTTCCAAGTACCACAAGGATGTTTGTTGTCCAAACACTTCAACCAAAATGTTTCTTCAGTTACTACTTTGGTAGGCTGGGTAGGGACTTAACAGTGAAGGAATAAAAAGATTTCAGAAAGGCATATGATTCTATTGTCAGTTTGACATGGGGGAAGGAAGAGCACAGAAAACTTATTTCTGTTCCTTACCTCTCCTTTTTTTACTTCTTTGAGGTTTTGGCAAGTATTCTGTTTTGAACTCCACACAGAGGAATGGAGTCTTTTCCATACTGATGAAAACATAGAAGGGAAAATGGATATAATTCTTCAGAACTGATGGGAAAATGAATAACAAAGAATGTTGTTAAATTATAATATAGATCTAGCAGAAAATAGAAAATTGATGGAAAATAGTGACAGTCTAGCAAGCCTTTAATGAAGGATAATATTTTCCATTACAGGAAACATAAAGCACATAAAAACATTTTGAAGAACTATTATTTAAAGTTTTGGGGTTAGTGGGAAATATCCCTGCTCAAATTGTAGTCATGATACAATCTCATAAATATGGGAACATAAGATCCTTTTAAAGTTTTGGCCTTTCTTCAGTATATATAAATAAATTTAAATTCCTTTATATTGTATTAAGTTTTTGTTTGTTTTGAAGAGAAAAACATACTCCTCTATGTTTCCATTCCCCTTCCCATTCTCTTTTTTTTTTTTTTTTTTTAATGAGATATTTGACTGAAATAGCATCCTCTGTTTTACCCTTCTAAATTTTTTTTGCTCTCTCTGTTCTTGTTTCTGGCAACATCAGAGGCTGCTTTCTCACTTTGTATAGCCAAACAGCTTTCTTAAACCAAACAATTCTCAAATCAGCACCTAAACTCTAGAAGAGTAAATTTAGACTAGATATTAGGAAGAAGTTCTCTACCTTGAGGGTGGTAGATCAGTGGAATAGGCTCCCCAGGGAGGTGGTTGAGGCCCCAACCCTTGAGATATTCAAAGTGAGGTTGGCCAAGGCTCTGAGCAGCCTGGTCTAGTTGAGGGTGTCCCTGCTCACTGCATGATGACCTTTGGAGGCCCTTTCCAGCCCTAGCCATTCTATGATTCTGATATCTATGAGATGCTGGAAAATTCTATTTTTCTAAAATTTCTTTACTTGGGAATAGGGGAGAAAATATTTACTGCATTACTGCACAATTGTTATCTACACAGAACAGCACACAACTGTGTAGAAATCCTTGAGCTAGTTGAAATCTGGGCCAGTATTTCCATGCGATATACTGAATAGCTCTGTGTGACTCAGAGCCATCTAATCTCTATTAAATGGAAATTTGTCAGAGGTTGGGTCTTTACCCTTAACAATAGCAATTATTATCTTAGATTTTGTTCAGGTAGACTTGCATTGCCCCAGAATGCATGGGCTGTACAAGCCCACCTCTGAAGGTGTGCTGTAAATTTGGTCTTGGTCTATTGCAGTCAAATGCCAAATCTCACACTAAGTCAGTGGTTAGAGCCTATGAATCTGACACTCCTCTCCTAACCACTTTCAGTGAAACACTGAATACACCATTCCTTCTTTGTCCTAAGCAGGATGTCTTACAAAAGACAAAATGTACTTAGCCATGATGGCACAGAACCTACACAGGCTCAGTGGGGACCAAAAGTTCTCTCAGATCAGAATTACCTGCGTTCATTTCACAAGACAAAAATCAAGCTTTCAGATTCAAAGGTATTTCAGGTAAGAATCCAGTTTGCCTAAAATTTGTTTACTAATAAACAATGAGGAACATTGTTAACTATCTGTGAGAACAGTTAAATCTTGAAAAAAAATTACTGCTAAAAACTTAACAATTACTGCATGTCATTTGTAAAGGAAGGCAGTTTGTGCACAAGCATGAACTTAGACTTAAAAACTCATTTTAAATGAGAAATGAAATTTCAAACTAAAGCAAATGCTGTAGACAGTACTAGCTTCTTTTCCTTAGCAATCACAAAAGTGCACAACTATTTCAAGCAGCTTGACATCTCTATTACATAAGCAGAGAGCAATTCAACTGCTTGGAGAATATGAAAAACAACTTTGACCTCACACTGGAGTCATGCTTCAAAAGCCTGATTATTCATATGAGGAAAATTGCTCAAAAACAACTCTTGAAAATTCTCAGAAAGAAAATAGATACATTGTTCTGAGGCAATAATACAATTTTTGATATAACAAACTGGATTTTTCTTTCCTAAGGCTTTTATTTTTTTTTCACAGTAAGTGTTTCATCTGATAGTATGTGAAATATTTTATCTTTCAAAATTTTTCCCTTGTTTGCACAGCATATTTGTTAGCTTGCTTAAATGTAGTTCTTCCAGAAAATTGTGTTGCAAGCTATTGCTCTCTAGCTGCCAGTGAAAGAGTTTCAAACAATATTGCCTGTTGTTACATTAGGACAGAAATATGCAACTCTAGGGTTAAAAAAGGAAAAAGGGTTCTGTTGATAGAAAATAGTGTAAAATTGTCCATAAGAAAAAAATTGTGATTCTAGAAATGTTCAAAGTATCATTGATAATAATAATATTAAATGACAAAAATTCTGCATTTAATGTAAAGTAACATTTTTTTTTCTTTGAAGGAGGATGCCTAGTCATCTGATTGAGGGGCTGAGTGGAAGTTCAGAAAACCTAATTTCAGTTCACAACACTGCTACTGACTTCCTCTGTGATGATGGATAAATGGCTCTGGCCCCATTCCTGAAATCACTTATGCAAATTTTTAACTTTGTTGCTGTGAACAGTCCTGGGATTTCAACAGGTCAAATTGTAATCTAATTAAATATTGAAGGTTGTTTTATGTAACATTATAAATGTTTTATATAAATGCTACATTCTCTCTTTTTTTTTTTCTTTTTTTTTTTTTTTCCCCAACTGCTACTTCAGTAGAAGAATCCAGTTCCATAGTTTGAGAATTGAAAGACCTAAGGACTGTAAACCAGCTTGTGGAGGACCCATCAACGGGAAGAATACTTCAGGCCAAGTAAGGAATGAACAATAATACTCCTTAAGTCTGTATTTATCTTAACTGTTCTGGTCTGTGTCAGTGAATTGGCATAAATAAGTTGAAAACAATTGCTGTGCTAGTTTCTGATAAAAATAAACAATAAAACATGTCTGTCACTTCCTATCACTTAACTGTTCATCTTATGGTCTCTTTAGTAGTGTTTCTGCTTACACAACTTCAGCAAATATCCTGTTTTTGCTGTTTTTGCAAGTGTCTGCTGAGCTCCTTGAATACAGAGGATCATCTTGGTTTATTTAGAGGACAGTTCCAACGAACCTGCTGCATTATCAAGATAAACTTCAGTCCACAAGCAAATTCTCTAACTTGGGATCTAGTTCATACCCATTATTGAGGTTCAAGTTTTCTTCAAATCCTCCTTCATGGCACTATACAGTGATCATAATTCCTTTCTAGAGGTATTGTTTTTACATAGTTTTTTAACCAGTTCTAGGCCAGCAACTAGACAAATGACAGATGTTCTATATTAACCCCTCTCTCTTCAAATTACAAGTCGAATGCATTATTACTTGTGAAGGAAGCCAGAGATTTCAATTGAAAAGAGGAAAAAAAAAAAATCGGCCAAACCTACAAAAAAACCCAACCAAAAAACCCAACCAAAAAAACCCAACAACAAAAAAATAACCCCAAAACAACACCAATCAGTGTTCATCAAGCTAGCTGTAACTCCCGTGAAAGGATTTCAAATGAGGGTTTTTTTCCTCAGGCTTCAGTAAACTCTGGAGTGCCATGCCATTCGCTCACACATTAAACTGATTTTAAAAGGCAATTCAGCTGGAGCTTTTTATATGTATCCTAATTTTATCAGTACAGAATCAGAGTTCAACTTGATTCTTCTTGTCAAAATTGAGCTATTCTTTATCTACCTTAAGTTTTTCAAATACTTTTTAAACCTATTGAAGGAATTTCACACCATCAATCAAAATAGACTACTCAGCAGAATTGTTTCAATTTCTAGCTCTTAATAAATCACACATAGTTATATTAGATTCATGAATTCCAGAAGTCATACATATATATTCTCAATTTTCATAACAGAAGTTGCAACCTAATAGGAAAATCTGAACTCTCTAGCAGTCACCTGCTGAAATTCATTTCAGACAGAACCTATTTGTTATGTTTGCTAGTCTCTCAGTGTAAAATTTTACCTTAATTCAATATTAACGTAAACTTATTCCCTCATTTACTCTCCCTTGTTTTGAGCTAAAAAATCCCCAATTATTATCTGACCTCTAATTTTAACAAGTTCTCTATTTATTACACAGCATATGTCCCTATTATTGGAGATCATGCAAGGATCATTAAAAATATCACACCTATGGACTTAAGAAAGCAAAGTGTAGGACTGTAAATCTTGAAAACTTCATGACAAGACACAGTGTCACCTTGTATGTAAAATGTGTAGCATGATCACTTGCTTATGCCAGTGATGATCTCCACATTTTGTATCAGCCATGCTTCTCGTTAACTTGATTATTTAACTTAGGCATTTTGATGAGCACTGCTTCTCTTCTCCAAAGGCTGACACTGCTAGGCCCTTCTCCCCAGAGCCAAAAGGAAGGCTGCTCCAGGAAGTCTTTGCCAGGGATGCTAAAAATGAAGCAATAGAGTCCCACCCTTTCCCTGTACTGAGTAGGGGGCTGAGGAATGCAGATTGATTCATTCCGCAGCTGAGGTCTCCAAGTTCACAGCATAATGTGCTGCAGTCATGTCCCTAAACTGGCTTCCCATCAGACTTTAAAATGAAACATTATGCTTTTTTCTCTTCAATACTAACTTTGCCAGAAATGAGTTTTTCATTTTAAAAACAAAAGTGTGTGTGTAAATTACTAGAAAAAAATAACATCTGTGACCTGATACCTGTATGTTAGGAATGATGAGTGTTACTGAGGGGCATAAACATATGTAGCAATTAATTCAGGCCCTTCCTGGTTAAAAGCATCACATTTTATTCTGTTGATTACAAGTGTTGCTTGATTACTTTTAATTCAAAAGCAATAAATATGCACTGACTGCTTAATCTGATCTGTAAACAGATTTTTGGTTTAATCAGTACCCATTTATTGTACTTTTGAGAGAAAACAGCCAACGTTCAATACAGCTTGGTTTTAATGCATTACATTTTTTTTAAGTCTTACTTTTACTGTGTTTCTGTTTACTTAAATTCCTTCTGCAGGTAAATGAAATCCAGGAATTATAATTTTTGAAGTTTCTAATACATTTGTTAAAAATTTTCCCCTACCTGCTCCCCCCAACCCCCAAACAAAATTTAGTGCCAAAGACATTTCAGATTGTGCAGCATTACTGGAATCTCAGAATGTATTTAAATTATCTCTGTGCATTTCTTACATTGGTCAAATTCAACATTTTACTCTGCCAGAAAATGCCAGGTAGTAACAGAGCTTAATTTTAGGTACTTTCTTAACTGTACACCACATGGTGATAACACAAATGATACTATCAACCAAGTAGTAACTTGCCTCTAACCCCTGCTTCCACATGCTATAGATGCAAAAGGCTATTTGTGGAAACAACTTGCCATGTATTGTGCAGTACAGAACAGGCATTCCAGCAAAAAAAAAGTAGCCATGAAGCATCCTAGATAAAATTCCCCATTGACAATGGAAAAGGCAATGAAAAAGTCCTTTTAGTGTTTTATGCTTATGATGTAAAGTGAACCACATTAAGAACTTCACAGTTTGCTTTCACTCAGCAGTCTTAACAGAGCCTCTTTGTTCTTATGTAGGCTGTATATCTAAACTGTGTTCTTCCGCGTTTTCAGAGACTAAACCACAGTGATTGCATTAGATCAGAATACTGGAAAATCATTTCCTTGAATGATTTGTTAAAGTTTGCCATGAAACTCATGTAACAATAATTATGGAGAATTGAAAAGAGTACTAACAACATTTTAGTCATTTTTGATGTCTGGTTTCTCATCTAGTGCATTACTAAACACAATTAGTTTAGGTTGGCTCAGTGTATGGTCCAGTATCTCATTCCATATATGTCCCCTGTCTAAGGCACTGTTTCTGTGAAGGAAATTAAAACACTGAGTGATCATTAAAGGAATTGCGTATTACTCCTTCCAATGAATGTGCCATATAGTAATATTGCAATTAAAGGTTGTAGCTTTATTTAGGACTTGCCTGGCTAGATGGACATTTGTAAGTTGCTTATCTGTGAAACATAACAGGAAACCATTGAAAACAAACCCATGTAAGCAGTTCTCTGAAAAAAAGAGGAAAATCTTTCCTCCCTTCACTCTCCAATAAAAGGAGTGGCTGGATATTTCTACTTCCTGTCTTAATGAATAAAACATGGGTGACTTCTGTTTTAATTTCCCCCGGACATTTCTGGATCCTGACATTTTCATACCCTCAGCAAAATAAGACCTGAGATAATGTCCTTTTCAAGTTGCATTACATGTCTTCAGAAAGAATACTGAAGCACCTCAGACAGTGTATTGGAACAAAGTTGTCAAAATTGTTAAAGTGGTTTGCTTAGAGTTTGAATATGAGATTCAAACTTCCATTCCAAGTGCTCTGAGAAATATTTTGTTGTTCAGCCCCTCTTCCTTCCCCTTTGGTTCCTTCTCCAGAGGTCATTAGGTTATTTCCAGTTTGCTTGTAATAGAAGTTCCTTCTGACCCCAGTCTGGCACTTGATGAATTCAACCTTTTATATGTATCAGTCATACTAGTCTTTAATCACGCTTATAGAAGGTTGGGGGAAATAGAAAGAAACAAATGTATGGAGATTGGTAGAATCACAACACTGAACAAAATCCACCCCCAAATGGGAATAATTAAACAGTCCTTTGACTCTGGCAATTGATAAGTTTTTTAATATCTTACTGATTCTTGACTAACTTGGAGCCAATGCTCAGGACCTTCTAGACATAATAAGGGGTCATAATGACAAATTTGGGCCATAATTCTGCTTCCAAAGTCTGCCTGGCAATTTATCCTCACTGTTCGTGTAGTGAAGGTCTCAAAGGTATTAAAGGCCTCTGGCTGATCTCTTGTTGCTTATGCTTAGTTTGAATGCCTAACTGTGTATGAAGTTCTTATATCTGTCATAGCCAAATGTGTTTAGTCAGCCAGCCATCAGTACCATCTTCTGATGCTGGCATCACCAAACCTTTTAGTGATGTCATGTGTCCTGGTTTGGACAGATATTATCTTAAATTTAGCAATGTGAGAACAGAAGACTTAAAAGGAGACAAGAATTTTATTAAAGAATAGTGTCAGAACTCAGTCAAAAAGCACAGTCAGGACCTTGAACTTCAGAAAAGGAAAATTCCAGCTCTTCAAGGAGTTAGTCAATAGGATATCCTGGGAAACAGTCCTCAGAGACTAGGGGGCAAAACAGAGCTGGCAGATTTTTAAGGACACTCTTCAGCAACTGCAAAAGATCTTGATCTCCAGGGGTAAGAAATCAATCAAGAAAGGGAAGAGACCAATGTGGCTGAGCCAAGACCTACTGGTCAAACTAAAAAGCAAGAAGGAGCTTCACAGGCGGTGGAAGCAGAGATCATTAGATGCTGAGTTTCTAGTCACACAGTCTTGTCTCCCCTTGTTATATATATATATACGTATATAGTAATTTATAACAAGGTATAGAACTATAAACTCAGTTTTTCTACTGCTGGTTTTCTATGACTGTATCTATTCAATCTAGTGAAAGAGAACAAAGTGAGATTCATATGGCCACCATCATAAAGGGATCACTGCCTAATACAGTGGTTGCTTCTTGGCTTGTTCCAAGTGAGAGAGAGTTGACAGCATGAAGGGTGGCACAAAATGTCAGGATTTGGGCTTGAGCATGATCATGAGCTATGAACTAACAAGGGAAAATCTTCTGATTCTGATTATTTTTTTTTTTCACCCTTGGTGTAAATCTGTTGTTTTCCACTGAGTTGTTGCTGAGGCAGAGTTCATTAGGTAGAGTAACTCCACCATCTTGTCAGCTCAGCAGCAAGCTGCTGCTCTTCCCTTGTAACTGCTTTCAGAGGATCAGTCACTAAACAGAGATGCTGCCAGGTATGTCTGAATTCTCTACTGTTTTTAAATCTATTAATCATAAAAAAGGTGTGTAGAGAGAGGGAGTGACAACTCTGTATAGCAGCAGCTGCTGTGGTCTTGGCTCTGAGGTAAATAGGCATCAAACTCCATAACTTAGAGAGCTGTCAATATCTTTATTAAAGTGCTGTCAAGCACTTCAAAATAGACAAGGTGGACTTCACCCATATCTTTGTTGCCACATCTTCAGCACATTTGTAAATGAGATCAGTGTAAAAAGCAGTTGCACTGTAAGAGATTTTATGGACACTTGTTTAGCACAACTGGTACAACTCTTTTGCCTCTCCAATGCAAACACAACTAACAGACATCCACGAAGAAAAATGGATTAGAAGTATCATGTAATTTATTCTATTGTATGGGAAGATTTTTCATTTCTAAAGCAAAACCAAAAAAACAGGTGTCTCTGCCATTCTGTCTCTAGAGCGAAGTGTGATTTCCAGAAGCCCTAATGCGAAGAGGCCTCCTGTCTGACCAGCTACAAAACAGAGGCAATAATAGATCCGGAGAACTGCTCAGTCTGCACATTTTAAGTTATATCCAAAGGTCCCATTTTGTCTGGTTTTCTCTGTGCTTAAATACCTCCAATTCCTCTTCCATCACAACAATTTTGTGTGTTTATGTGCCCAACCTCCATGGCAGTCAGGACAAAGGTGTCTGTTATAAATGCAGGCCCAGCTAGAGCTTGTTTTCAGGCCTCACACCTATATTTCTTCCATAAATCCCAGTCAAATCTCTACTCTAATAGGCAATTGCTGAGTTGGCTGCTGGCCCTGGAAACCACATTTTCAAATAAAATGCAATAGAGCAGAAAAGAAAACTACTTTTCTTCTTAAGAACAACAAAACAAAACTACTGGAAAATAAAAAGGATTTTTGGTAATGGTAATAAAAATGAGTTCAAATTTAAACCAAAATGAGAAAAACTTTCTGCAGAGAAGATTCCTATTTAAAGGTTAATGGGGCAAGATAATCAAGTGGCATAAAACAGGAGAGCTTTTTGAAGTTAATTAATCCCTCATTGTTTATTCCAGAGATGGATCAAAGTGTGCTTTTGGGAGATTCAACTCCTTACATGTGAGCTGTAATGAAGGGGCCAAGTCCTTAGATTGCAGCTTCTCCCTCACCACCTCATGTTTTGGTTGATTTAGCAGCCACCTGGGCTAACTGGCAAAAACAAAATGACAAATGTTTAATTAACATCACAGGAAATGCTCCAAGTGTGCTTGGAAATACTGGGGATAACATTAACATGTCAGTAAATATTTCATAGATTTACAGTGCTTTCAATTTAGACTTTTATTGACTTGACACACAAATATATCCCTGTGCTGCTTTAATCCATTTATAGTTGGTTGGTTTTCTTAATCAAAGATATGGATAAAGAGTAACAGGGGACCACTAATTTAATTCTTGAAGGTATGAGGTGCCCAGGGGTCCAGCAACCTGCAGTTGCATGACTTCAGAATTTTGCAAGATGTTTACTATATAGAGCTGGAAAGAATCCCTGGTAGTCAGCCTTTACATCATGGCATTTAGATATGTCTGCTGGACATAAAAAAGCAGCAAAGGAAGTGGAGGAAGGTTTAAGTCCTCTTATTTTTGCAAAAGAAAACAAAACCATCACCTTGTTGGAAGAAGAAATTAAACTGAATCATGAATCTGAATCATCAAGTACATATCAAAACATTTAAGATGGAAGAGACTGAGAAGTTCTTTTGTACCTGACAGCTTATCTTAAAAAACCTATCTTTTGCAATTCTTTTCAAGACCTTTTCAACTATTTGAAATTGAATAAAACCTAATACCTCCAAACCTAGCATTTTGATGAAAAAGAGGTAAGTCTTAAAATATGAACAGCTCTTGCTTGAAAAACCAGTCTTCTGCTAGTCTGTATTTCCACTTAATTGTAAAGGCTCCACTGCTAGTCAGAAACACCAAAATTTGCATTCAGCATTTGTTATGGGCTTAGTATAAAATTGAGAAAAAGCTAATTATTGAATAACAGCAATCAAAGAAAGAATGTGGCACAGTTACAGATGACTGAAACACTACTCATGGTATATTAGATAAATATTGACTCAACAGCCATAGTAGATTATTTTAGGTGTGCAGAGTGCTGAAATAGCTACCCAGTGCTCAATGCTGAGAAGAACAGATTCAAGAAAACAAATTTCTCTAGGTTAAATCTAAAAAGAATCTTAACTCTGTTCTTATCAGATTATAGTGCCTGCAGGAATAGTTCTCTCTGAGGAAAAACACTTGGACACTGCATACCAACACCTATTTTTTATGATGCTTTTTCCTGAGGAAAAGTTAAATTAGTTCACTCCATAAAGTCTGCTGAAAGGTACACAAATTATTGTGCATATGGGGTGCATGTGAAATGAAATATGAAATCAGTCTGCCAGTGGAATGGAAAAACAGACATGGTAGAAACTCTAGGAATAAAACAGTGGAATTACTCAGTTTGCTGTCTAACAGATATAACACATGCCTCAGCCTTTCAAATAACTCATGTTTGGTCTCTGGAAAGGCTCCCTCATTTTTTTATTTTTATTTTTATTTTTTCTAATTTAAATCTGACCATAATAATAATATTATATTTATTGAAACATAGAAAGGTCTGGCTTGCTACTGATTTGGAAATTGTTTTTAGAAATAATTTTCAATATTTCTGTAAGAGATCATGGAAGGACTTGCTTCATGGAACTAACTGGCAGTTTAGACACTTAGACGCAGAGATAAGAGGAGTCACTGCATAGATGCAATGATCGTTGGGTGTTGAAGTTGCTTGACAGCTCGGTGCAGGGAGATTACATCAAGGATAAACATGGAACCAGCATTTCAGATTCATAGCTGTATCAAAAATCATAGCTGAGTTACTTCAGGTGCTTATCAGCTATGGAAGCAAGAAGGTCATATATACCACATTTGTTTCTGTATTGGATATGGTTTTTAAAAATAAATCTTGATACTTTTACTAGCTTTTACTGCTGTGTGCTTCACCCTAGTGATACAGTCTTATGTTTTTCTTAATTATAGAACAAGGGTAGGTTGTTGTTTTTTTTGTGTGGTGGTTTTTTTGTGGGTTTTTTTGTTTGTTTTGTTTTGTTTTTGAAAGAGAGAGAGAGAACTGAGCTCTGACCTGCCAGACAAAGTGAGGAAGCTTTAAATACTTCTGTCAATGGACTCCAGTTCTGCTGCCAGACAGTGATTTTCTTTAAAAGGGCCAAATAAATACTTGATAGGGATAAATTCTCAAAGAACTACAGAGTGAAGATGATATTCTTGTTCCAGAAAGAGTAACAAAGCTATCTTTATATACACTGTTCAAACAACCAGAATTGGTGGAAGAGGAGGGGGAGTATAAGAACAAGACATTCCAGCAGTTTGAGCATTAGAGAAAGAAAGAAAGAAACTGCAGTCCTTGTGGTTGAGTTCAAAGCAGCAGCTTACAATGTCCAAGCTTCTCAAACATGTTTGCAGTGCTTTAAGGGACTTCCTGAAATTCTGAGTTCTTTTTTTTTGCACCCGAAAGCTAAGATAGCAGTGACAAAAATAGTTTGATTGGGACCACTTTAAAGCTTAAGAAACAGTTCCTGAACTGTGGCCTATAGATATCTACTTGCCCCCAAACCTCTTGATGCAAGTCCTTAGGGGACTTGCTAGTGAAATACGATTCTGGATTTTCCTTGTTTCCAACTGTAGAGATGGACCATTGGACCTGAAAAATAGAGGAAATGCCTCTGATATTAGATTTCTGTGGAATGTTGTGCTGAAGGATGTTACCTGATCATTAGTGGGAAGGGAATGGGTACCTGAATGTGACTTGAACCAATCTCTGCTTTAGGGTGATGTCTAGACTCTTTATAACCTGTCCTTAAGTATCATTCTTAAGACCTAATATATGGCATTAATTAGCCAGTAATCCAGACTTGGAAGCCAGTTAAATGCATGTGCATATATGACATGACATGCTGTTGTCCTGAAGCTGATACAGCTACTGAAGAATCAAAGAGTTATTAGGAAGGCAAGTGATGTTCAACAGGTTATTCTATCTTTGTTTTGAGATGCTGGATATGATGATTTAAAGCTCACGTACAATGAAGCTTACTTACAAATTTGGTTTCTAGAGTCACCGAGTTAACAAATAAGAAAACATATATTTGATCAAAATTTTTAGCTCACAAGCAGCAGTTTATTCTGAAATAGACTGGAAGAGAAAATTTGATAACTGCTTATGCTGTTTCAGTAAATATAATGTAAAATGTAAACTGAATGGTTTGTTTTCAAATAAAATAATGGAATTTCCCCCCTTTATTTAGCAAAAAAGTAATTGAAAAAGAAATATCAATACACTTTTGAGTGAAATATTTGTGAAACAGTAAAATCATCCAATGTATTAATGAGAGTGTGTGTCTATGTGTTTAAAGGTTTCTTCTCAACAGAGATATAGGGCTTACTTTTGGGATAATATGTTTTCATTTTTCATAATGTGAAAACAATGAAATAAACACCTTTTGCAATGTAAGCACTATATATTTTTCTCCAACTCCACATGTGTTACATATTTTAGCACTTTGTCATGAAATATGCCAAATATATAGGGTTACAAAGAAAAGCTACAAATTAAAATTTGAAATTTTCTAATATTAAGTAGAATTGATGTTTATAATTTCTATCTTATAAACTAACAATTTTGACCATTAAAACTTTTCAATAGTAACATACTTATTCTAAGGCATTTAGCAATAAAGAAGAGGCACTGCTGTTTAACATTTCTGGCCTGCCATCATGTCTGTCAGCATTTTTATTAATGTATATAACATTTTGATTATCCAATATTTTCTGATGATATCTGTTTATACTTTCATGTTTATTTTGGCATGCACAAATAGCCTTTGTCCTTTGATTTTACTTTTTCCCCTACATCAAGCAGAATCTTTGCAGATTGTGTCATTATTAGGACTGGTAAAGCATTCTTGCACTGAGAACGCTCAATTCCTAACCCACTAATTTAAGGGTAGAACTATTTCTGGAAATGTTATGTGCCTGTGTGTCGAAGAACCTCTTATTCTGTTAGTGCAAAAGCACTAACTCATCTGAGCCTAGACCACTTGTATCAATGTTTTCCATACAGTTGGTAAGTTGGCTTTATTAAAATTCTTCTAAAAAAAAGGTATCTCATTAAGTTTTCATAGTGATTTTGACACCCAGTTTTTAAATGTGACCAAGGACAACTATATAAAAATACTTCATCTTTTTATGTCTTATTCAAGAATGGATACTACCTACTTCAAACCTCTAAGTAGTATAAATGACAGACTTGGTCCATATTTCTATCAGTTGAGTAATTTAAATGGAAAGAATGGAACAGTGGGAAAAAGTTTTGAGTCTATGAAGCAGCACATGCTATTTTTTCTCTCCTTCAGGACTGAACAACACAGTTTTAGACAGAAAAAATGCTACCCACTACTGGAGAGCAAATACCCCTTTCCTGGGCAGGTAACTGAGCAGACCCTCTCCCCAGAACACTGAGAAGAGGAAAGAAGGAAGAAACTTCAGGTAAAGTGTTTCTACAGAAAAATATTTTGTTTGCTGACGTAAAATTGCTTTTACTGTAGAAGGATTTTCATCATACTTTGACATGGTTCACAAAGAAAGAGATGGTGGCTGAGAAGAGCAGAATTGAGTCAGCAAAAAAGAATTATAAGTGGTCTTTTGTCAATATTTCACCTTGTGTACATTAGGACTTACCTGAAGAATGAGATACTCAGAAAAAAAGTTCCCAGATTTATTTTTTCTTTAATGGTTTATATAATATTAAGTAAGGAACAGGGATATACTAATGTTGGTAAAATAGTTGAGCAGCAACACCTCCTCTCAGTTCTTGTCTGACAGTGCTTGAAATCTGGACATTATCCTCTCTAGCTTGCTTTTCCACATTTCAAATGAGGATTTAGTGCCTGTGAAAGGTGTTAGACTGACAACCCAGGATACAGAGAAATAACCTCAAAAAGTGCATGCATCACACCCTTCATAAAAATATCACAGCACACTGTAAAATTTAAATTAGAGTCCTTGTTTTGCCTACAGATCAAATACACCACAAGGCAGAGGAATGCAGGGGATTTTTTTACCCTGCAAAAGTGCTTCAACATCAACTCACAAGACTTCCTCAAAGGCTGTGGCTAATCCCATTCCATCTCCAGACCTCTTTAATTAAACCTGAAAAAAAAATTGTGTGTGGTCATAGATAGTAAAAGTTATACTGGTGTTTTCTGTTATGTAAGCATCTAATGTGAAATGGTCTGTACCATTTTCCTCCTCAAGGCTGAAGAATCATCCAACTGGCAGTGAAAAGTATGTGTGATTCAAAGGCTGTTGCATTTGAACCAGAGATAGTAAAATGCACCACAATGGATAAACAGTGGCTTAAACTCAAGAATCACAGTCAGCTTGACTCTGAGAAAGATATTTAGGCACTTTTATGTTCTTCAGATCTTAAACATAATTATAAAGGAAGAACAGTAATGTGAGCAAACAATGCATAACACTTCACACTGAAAAACAGGAAGGCTGCAGGTGGATAGGATAAACAGGATTTAAAAAAAATCAGATTCCAGAGGAATCACTATGGAGACAGAATTCACTACAATTTAGTAACTGCTCAGATAAAATAATTTACATTTCTAATAAAATATTAGCATTTCTGCTTTTCTTTATAGACATTAAACATATTTTTGTGCCTGATATACTCTGGCAATACCCTCATAGAGAAGTAAAGAAGGTAAAACCTTAAAACATGCTGTGGTCTAACCCTAACCAGGAACATAACTATGCACATGAATATTCTTGCCAATTCTCACCCAACATCTCATTCACCTTTTCTTGGAACAAAGTTTTATATCCTCGAATTCCTTGGACCCCAATCAGTCAAACCACAGACTGGGTCAAGGCACAGGAACAGTAATACTTTCCTTCCTCTGCAAGCTCACTGGGGCAAAGAGACACAAAAATATTTTGCTGGTCCTGCTTGGCCTTGCACTGACTTTCTTTTTTGACACATCTGTGGATTCTCCTTTGGTCAAACAGGAACCAGTACTTCTTCTTGCTCTTGGCAGGAGACAAAGAGTCAGAGCTCAGCCCCAGGGCACCTGGTTCCTTAGGACTCTCAGTTGCTACAACCAAGGTGGTTTCAGCCCCTATGGTGGTTTCTCCTCCCCCTATGCTCTACTGGGGCCACATCTGGAATACTGTGTCCAGTTCTGGGGTCTCCAGTTCAAGAGACACAGGGAACTACTGGAGAGAGTTGAGTGGAGGACTAGAAGGCTGATTAAGGGACTGGAACATCTCTGTTATGAGGAAAGGATGAGGGACCTGGTGTTGTTTAGCCTGGAGAAGTCTGAGAGGGGATCTTATCTCAAGTGTGGGTGTCAAGAGGATAGGGCCATACTCTTTTCAGTGGTGCCCAGCAACAGGACAAGGGGCAATAGGCACAATCTGGAAGATAGGCAGTTTCACCTCAACATGAGGAAAAACTTCTTCCCTTTGAGGGTGATGGAACAGGCAGCCCAGAGAGGTTGTGGAGTCTCCTTCTCTGGAGACTTTCAAAACCCACCTGGCTGCATTCCTGGGCAACCTGTTCTAGGTGAATCTGCTTTAGCAGGAGGTTGGACTAGATGATTTCCAGATGTCCCTTCCAACTCCCTCTATTCTGTGATACTGTGAAAACTTTGGAAATGTTTTGATTAGCTCTACATAAACCAATGTGTGTCAAGGGCATATAGCAATTATGAAGAATAACACATCTAGACAGTATCAAAAGATACATATGTCTCTACTTAAGAAAAGTGAGTGTGTTGATTGTGTGCTTATGAAGTAATTGATCTAGGGAGACAACTGTGTTGTCAATGTAACTAACCAAAGTACAGGATTTTGTTAATAAAATAACAGCTACTCACTTGTATTTATAAATTAACATATTCATGCATTTCAGTAATACTGCATCTTGTTTAAATGCTGTATCAATTAGACAAGATGCAGATGATTATTAAAAAAATATGTAATCCATTGTGTCATGCTTTATGAGATGCAGAATGGCCTGTTTAATCTGGTTATTACCCAATGAACCCGATTTTTGTGAAATCCATCCAAGATGCAAATGGCTTTTTCACATGAGCTCAAAATTATTTTAGTGTTGCAAGCAGGCAACCTAATTCTCAGTGAAGGGAGTGGTCTGGAAAGCAATATGGAAACAAGCCTTTCCCTTTTGGGGAGCCAGTGGTCACATTCTCCTAATAAAAAGAAACCTGTAGTTGTGGTGGAAAAAACATGTAATAAGAGAAAGCTGCTTAAGTTAAAAAGGTACAAGAAGTGTTGCTCTACATGTATTTTATTCTGGGAATTTCATGCTGGCTCAGCATAAATCAAGAGAAAAGACATCTCTATTTACTTTGTGAAAAAATAAAAATCTTCATTTGCAAGCCATATACAGAAGCTATTATTGTGTATAGCATCACAAAGTCTACATTCCTTCAAGCATTTATTTACATTTAAGCACATGTAAAGGTAGCTAGTAAGACCAGAGATATGGTGGAGATCTATATTTCAGGTGTGAATCTTCTAAGAATATATATACCCTAAATTTTAATTTGATTAACAAACATCACCAATATGAAAGAGATGGATGGTGTGCCTAAAATTAAAACACACATATGAAATGTTGGTTCTAGTTTGTTGTTGTTGTTGTTGCTTTTGTTTTGTTTGGTTTGGTTTTGGTTTTGTTTTGTTTTTAATGTATTTTGAGGTTTAAGGTTAGATGTATTTCAAAATATAAGGAATACAGTAGGAAGAAATATAATTTTCATTGTACTGAATATGATGTAAGAAATACAAACTATTGAATAGAAAGCAGTATTGGTACTGTTAGTGTCTTCCAAGTCAGATTCTATGATAAAGAGGCATGTGACATTTCTCCCATCAAAGGGTTAGAAATAATCAATGTAAAAATTAAAAATAGATAAGAAGGTAAATAAATTAATTGTAACTACAAGCAAAATAAAAATTAGATAAATACCACTGTAGCTATAAACCATGCTGCTGTCTAGGGTAAATCACAGGAAAATCAACAACCATTATTTAATAGTTTAAATGTGTCAAGAAAAAAACAAATGGTAATAGACATTTTTATTTTTTACTGAAGCACATGAAATACAGGCCAAACCTCCTGAAGGTGGGAAAGCAGTAAAGCATTTACATCTGCAGGACTTGGTTTCCATTTTGACCAAAGTTGCCAAAAGACTGAGGTAACAGATGATACCAGAGCTCTCCACAATGTAAAGTTACATTTATTTAAAGAAGGCACTTAGTTGAAAAAATAATTTATCATACTAAAAATTTTATGGATCATAAACTTGTAAATGAAATGGTAAAAGCTATAGAACTTCATCTCAGTTTGTAACCCCTTGGTTACTATCTCATTGTTATGTTGAATAGCTTTGTTGAAACTGAAGGTTAAAAAAAAGAAGGGTTTTTAAAAGAATTTAAATTTACAAGTTTTGAAGGAGGAAAGAAGACAGCTAAAATATTTCAAGGCAGGAAATAATGAGGTTCTAGGAGGTTAAAGGAGTAAGAAAAAAATGACACTTCTGTCACTAAAACTACACTATTTGCAAAAAGCTGTTTCTCCTGGAAAAGGGGAAGATAAAAATACGTAGCACCATGCCTTCAATTTTTCATGTCCATTGCAGTGAAAGTTCAATGAAGTGGTATGCTATTCACCAGCAAGCTGACAACCCACCACATATACTATCTCTGCAGATTTGTTTTGTGAAAAGAACATTCTGCTCCACTGGCTAAGAAATGTTTTGGAAAAAGATGTTTTTATTATGAAAAGGTCAGATAATCTAAAACCCCAACTCATATCCTTGCTTTCTCATTTCAAATAAATCACATTCATTACATTTTTTTCAGCTATGGATACTTTCTCTTTTCCCCTTACATTTGGAAGAGCTGATTTAGCAAATTCTCAATGCTTTTCTTAGGTTGGTAGAATTAATTGTAAACATATGATAAAATATTTTGCTACATTAGGGTTAAACATAGTAGTAGTTTTAATAAATTATTGAAGGAAAACCAAAAAAGATGTTTCCAAGACATGGCTTGAGCAATCCCAATAAATGCAGAGTACATTGCTGGAAAGAGAAAAGCTTAAATTTTTGGAGGGTAGGGCCTCATAAAGGAAGAGCATCAGTGATAAAGAATTCAGTTCCTTTGTGAATTAATATTAATAATTAAAGTCATGCCAATATACAGCCAGCACAGTGGAATTTGTCAGGTTTCTCAAGTAAGCTGTCCTATCAGAAAAAACAATCTACTTAATTTAACACCACCTATTTATCATAAGTAGCTCAACTATAAATCAGATAGCATAAAAGGGAACTATAATACATTTTTCAAAACTGAGTTATATTTTGGAGAATATGCACTCTCTAGTCCCAACAGTTGAAACATACTTTAGCAGGTCAGTAGTTTATACATATGTATTTGATCCCTTTCAGAATAACATTTTCCTTCCTTCCTTCCTTCCTTCCTTCCTTCCTTCCTTCCTTCCTTCCTTCCTTCCTTCCTTAACCACTGTGATTTAAAAAATGACATTAAAATAGCCATTATTTATTAAAGCAGACAGAAAGACCTGTGCTGTTCAGTAGACATGTCAGTAAGTGGATGCTGGATGCACAAACAATGAAATGTGCATATCTGGCTTTAGTGAAGGAATTGGAAGTGACTGCAGCAGGTATCCTGAACTCTGGATTAGGTTTCACACAGTTGCTACAGCTCACGTGGGTATTAAGGGTAAATTATCCACCATAACTCAGAGACTGTTCAGTGGTGTCCAAAGGCATGCACAAACTTTTGCTAGGCATTTAAAAGCTATCAGATGGGCATAGAGAAAGGATTTGGACCACTGGAATGCACCTCCTTGATCTGTTAAACTCTGTGGTATGCCAGCTGTGAAGGACTTGTATAACCATATCCTCATTATTCTATTGACTGCAGGGAGGAGAAAACTTTTCCTTAATACCACTGGGAGTTAATTAGCAGGGCCAAAATCACTACCTCAATCTTTCTAGTGGAAGCTTCTGCATGGTTCTCATTTCCCACTACACATTACTCTGTGCCTCACCCAGCCTCACCAATAATTCATACTTTATTTCCAGAAATATCCTATCAGTTGTATGGGGTGCAGATATTTAAAAGTGAACAACAGGTGAGTGAGAAGACATGTTAGAGCATCCAGAAAAGAAGTATTTTAGGGTAGTACATTTAAGTGGTAGATAGTGAGCTGTTTAAAAGGCTTCAGTACAGTTTTCTGATTATGTCAGCCTCCTGCACGGAAGACTCCAATGGCTGCAGCATCACACACTCAGTGGCTGGTATGCAGTGGAAGGGAATGCCTAATATTAGTTAGGTTTTTTTTAATATAGTTTTTTGCTGTAACAACTGCACTGGATTAACATGTAGAGATGGATTGTCTGTTAATCACACTGCATCTGCCTCAGTGTCCCAGAGAGAACTGTTTGAGAGAAAGATGAAACTTTTTGCAGTTATAATCTCAGAATAGTTGTCCCTTGCTCACAAAATAGTTTCTTTCGTTTCTTTCATTATCCTATTAAGTATTCCTTTATTCTTTGCCTTTCCCTGTTCTCCTTATAACACAATTGGAGTAGTCAGAGAAGCCTCAGGACTACTCCAAGTCTGTCAGACTGAATTCCTTTGCTGATAGTGTTCCTCAGAATTTTCACACAGAGCTGCATCTCAAGAAAACTAAACATTTTGGTCATTCTTGTTACCTCATCCACTGCCTCAGAAAAGTCTTTTCAGAGGGTGGAAAACAACCCTCATAAAACCATATGATGCTGCAGCAGCATCCAGACTATCTGGAAAGGCTGAAGAACACCTTCTAAGTTTTATAGTTGCAGGTTTATAATTAAATATTAATTAAAAGACTGGTTTTAAAATAAGTGATATGTCATTTACAGATGTGTTCCAGTAAAGCTGAGAATTCCGAAATCACAGCATAAGTTTTCTCTCTTCTTAAAGACTGTAGATTATTACATGCAGACTTTATTGTGGTCTATAATTTTAGTTTTCTACTTCTGACTGTGCCAAACAGATTTTTTTTGTTGTTGTTCAAACAGCAACCAAATATGGTATGTTATCAACCCACAGCACTGTGACCTTTGGATTTAAAGTTAATATTCTAGCTACTTGGAGCCAAGATATATATTAAACAATAAGGCTGGAAGAAGGGTGAAAAATGGAGGACATGTTTTTTAAGATGTCTTGCAACCCTGAAGCTCAGTTCTTAATTTCTTGTCAAGATTTATTGATTTTAGTGCATGACTACAGATTTTATATGGATATTATGCCAAGGGAATTCCATTTATTTTGGTCAACAGCCAGACAGTTAAATTTCTAAACAGCTGTCTGGAACTGGATGAACACATGGATTCAACATGTCTTAAAATAAAGAAATAATAAAATAGTTACTGTGAAACAGGTCTTTGATTCTTAGATATGTCATAACCTTTCATCCTTTCTGCTTTTTTTCATGCTCTTTCCTTGTTGGAATTAAAGAAAAAAGCAACATCTATATTTGTTTGTCTCACAAAATACAATCTATTGACTTAATTGCATTAAGTGGAGGATAGATATCTCATTAGGTTAGGAACATGGCATTATTTTTTCTGTTTTCCTCCTCAGTAACAGTGTATGTGAGAAGTACTCTCTGCATTACTCTGCAACCTCCAATTCTATCCTAATAGCATTAAAGGTGAGTGAAGCACTGAAAATTCTCAAGCTAACAGAAAATAATGAAAATTGAATGGGAACTGAAATCAGTGCACTTTTCACAATGAGTAAGTGCCTGAACACCAGGTTGACAAGTACTGTATTAAAGGTAGATTGGAAAAAGGCTTTGACCCAAACAGGCAGAGGCAACTCTTGAACAAGTATTTTTGGTGACAAGATAGGGATATACAGGGTTGATAACTCTGTAACTCTTATCTATGTTATGCCAGCGTATATATAATTTAATTATTATTATAATTATTTATTTATTTGAGCAGGAGGAAAGTAGAGGATAGATTGAACCATATTTCAGTCAGATTAGCTTCCCATTGCATCCCTTTGTGTACTAGCACAAGCATTTGTGGCAGAATAATTTAAGGTATAATGCAAGAAAGAATACATGGCTAGAAAAAAGGGAGACTGCTTAAACAGGAGTTCAAGAACAACAAAAAATCAGGTCAGTAGAGGCTTTACAGATTTATGTACCAACATTCCTAATTTGGATTAGAGAAAAAAACCAGTATTACAATTAAAAGAAGAAACCAACAACAAAACTTCAAACTAAATCTGTTCTTATGTTTCTGTGAAGCCTGAAGAATACAGACAAAGTTTTCCCCTTTATAACTCTATAACCATTCTGGTTCTTGCTGTAGTGAATACAGAGAGAAGCACCTCCCAAAAGCTGATTTTGAGAACCTGAGGTTTAAATCAACACCTGTAGTTGCTTATTAAAAACCACATATTTAAGAGGTTACATTTTGGAGCCATTTGTAGAATTCACTAAACTTTGACACTGTTCCTGAATTATGTACAATGTATGAACCAAACCAGGCAATTCCAGACTACAAACCTGTTCCTGTTCATGATAGCAAAATGCCCTGAGGAACATTTATGGTCCTTCTTTTCTACAAGCACTGATCACTGATCTGAACACTATAAACATTACTAAAGGACATAGGCCTGCAATGAGAGATAAGGAAAAAGACAGCTCAGACAAGGTCATATGAATGATTTCAAGTGTAGTAGTGAAGTTGAGGCAGCTAACTAATCCTTCTGGTTTAAACATGATTTTGAAGTATTCTTTTTATTGTGTATTCATGTGCTGGCTGTTGAGACTAGTCAACAGAAAAAGGTTTCAGTTAGTGCCAATTGTAACAGGGTTTTTGGGAAATGTGATTATTAATGAGTATTTATATGGGTCTGTGTGTGGATTCACTCATTCTAATGAGAAGATCAGCTTTTCAGATGTGAAGCGAGCTTTAGCCTGTATTCTTATCTGATTTTAGTTTAAGACTGAAATCTATAGATGTGAAACTTAAATACTTGGAAATTAAAATACAGCTGTCTGTACTATAATCACAGAACTGTATAGAGAAATGTTTTCATTAATTCCTGATCTGCCCGTTTTGACAGCAGCTTAGTTGTCTGATAACACAAGACAAATTAAATCCTGCTTCAGGCAGTACACAGACCACATTACTCAAAAAGAGAAATTAAAAACTGTTGAACATCTGTTGTTACTGTGAATTTAATCTGTAGAACAACTTCATTATTTAACTTAACATACTTAACTTTATTATTGAGGAAAAAGAGACAGTCTTGTGGTTAGAACATTGTTTTTTGGGAAAAAAAAATCATCTGTTATTTACTCTCCTATTTTCCATTGATTCGTCTTTATATAAATAAACTATTCTTTTTGTACTTTAGCTATCCCATCATCAAAATGGTAATATTATTACTGCTCATTTCATAAGGTGATGGGAATATTAATTAGTTTAAAATCTGAGTCATCTGGGAATGGCACAAACTGCTCTCTCTGAAAAGGACTTGAGTACTGTATACAGAGTCAGGCATTATTAAGTTTTTGGTGGTAGAACATTATTAAGTTTTTAATCATATAGAGAATAATTGTAGTGGAACCTTCAAATGTGACAAAAAAAGATATCATATTTCATGGGCTTGGATTGTGTCTCAATTATATTTAGGCATTAAGTTACTTTAAGTAATGCAAATACAAAATTGCTTAGCTTTACTGAATATTTTCAGTATGGAATATCATCATGTTCTTTGCTGAAATATTGGAACATAATTTCTGCAGTATTGCATGTCATTTGTTTTTATTGATAAATGATATTCATAAAGAAAATAATGGCACAAAAGACCAAAAAATAATTAGCATACTCTCAAGACTCCTTTCTGTTTTTCAGTTTACATATATACACAGAGTTGATTTTCTGTGGTCTTGATCACAAAAAACTCTGAGAGAGACTGAGAACAAGGTTTACTAGCATGGGTACAGGTTTTCAGAATTTCCTATATATAGCTCCCAGAGGTTGTTCCACTGTGTTTACAGTGCTCTGCCAAGCTGAGATGAAATATCATTTAAAGTTGCACTAATTGCAGCATTTCTGCACCATGTGCCCTTGCACATTGTGGACAAGTACCTCAAGAGCACCATGGGAAAAGGAGCAAAGCAGTGCAGTTGCACTGCAATGAAAGGGAAGAATACTTTTTGAGATGAAACCACACAAAATGTTTCAATGTTTAATTTAACTGATTAAAACACTACCCCCACCATGCACATAGTGCATACAGTGTGCTGCTTTACTGACAACTTTTCCTCTGAGTGCAAACTTGAGCTAGAGCTGAGAGTATGTTTCAGAGCATTCTCATGAGGTAGAGTGCATCTCTCTTCTATATTTTTTTTCCACTTCCCTTAAATCAGGCTGAATCATGATGGATTGTCACACTGAGTCAAACCTACCTTATCTAGGCTCTGCAAACTAGCTACAAAGTCACAGCCATGCTGCTATTTCATGTATGTCCTGCAACAAACACAGTTGATCTCCTATGATCCACACTGCATTGCATGTTTCTTACTCACTTAGAGGGAGTATAAAGGAAGCAATGGAGTTCCAGCTCTGGTACAGTACCACTTGCGTTGCAAATTTAGTTGGATTCTCAAAACTGCTTTGCACAATTGTTGTCTCCTGTCTTTAGCCAAATATTGCTTTTTAGAAACTGCTTTTACAGTAATGTTAAATTACAATTGCTTGATTTTGAGAAATAGAAGAGTATGATTGACTCAATCAAATTTCATTTCTGTTGAGAAAAGTTTAAGTATTTTTGAACAGTGAAGTTCTGCTAAAGAGCTATTCCTGAAATTATTCAGTGTATTTGGGTCCTTTTTTTAAATATATTTTCCCCCTGTATTTGCAATATTTTTTTAATACTTAAATACACTGCATAATATGTTTACATATTTTTTTCTATTTTATATTCAAAACGTGTGTGTATATGCAAAAGACAAGGATATTAACATTAGTAATACAAAGTCATAAATGAGAAAGGAAAAGACAGTTTTAAAGAAAATGGTTTAATGTCTTTTCTCATAGAATTTCCTTTATATTGCAAATTTATTCTTCCTTCCTGTATATTGCATATACAAACATAACACAATCCACTCTTTTGTTTGATGCATTTTAAACTTTGAGGACCTAAAACCTGGAAAATGGAAAACGAAGTGATTTACTGACATGATTTTAGTGTTCTTAGGTCAGTTCATCATGTTCCTGGCTTTTCTCTTGCTTTTCTGAAGAGATAATCAGAGTTCCAATTTGTGACAAGTAATGTTTAATAACTTGCATCTGTCTGCTTTTCCTAATCTAGGAAGTTGCTGCTCCAGTTTGGCAAACAATCTCAGTGGTCTAAATACTCAAAACATTCTTAGTATTTTGTTTATCACAATAAAGAGAAGCAATATGCAAAGCATGGCCTGTATTTTTGATTTCTGAAGTCAACACTTCTGTCATGACAGTTAGCTGCAAGTCTTACACTGAAGTCCAGCTAAATTAACCTTCTCAGCCAAGATTGTACCATCTTTTCAATAATAATTAAGATCCAACTCTTAACATGAGAAACATGATTATAAGAATGCCATTTTCAACTAGGAGGAGAAGATAGGGGAAGCATTGCAATCACATACTTAATCATCATGGAGGACTGAGTAGAAAATAGGGAAGATCACATGTTGCACAACTTCAGGGAACTGAGAAATTCAAGGGGATCTTTCATGGTGATTAGAACAAAAAGGACTCATTTGTCATTGCATTCACCTCTAGTTTAAGGGCTTACGTGTGCATAACTGAAATGACTTGCTGATATCTCAGGTTCATTATCCTATGTAAGTTATAAAAATATGTTTTCCTGACAAAGCTGTAGGTGTGACTTTGCTGTTTATCTTGCTGATCTGATAGAAAAAGTCATGTGAATAAGGCAGAGGTTTCACAGGAACCACATAAAATGTGTAGTTCCTTCTTCAGTTATCCTGATTGCACTCTTAGGTTTTTGGATCATGTTTGTTTTATTTCTCTGCTTTGCCTCCTAAATCAACAGAATGGAAACAGACACTGTTTTCATTTTATGACATCTTGTGTTTTTCATGTTTCAGAAACCAGAAAACAACTTAAGGCTGGAGAGTGCTGACACACAATAATTGCTCAATAGAGACACTTTTGATGTGGAGAGAATTTGCTTTTTAAGGCAGCAAATATCACTTGTGCTTGGTGGCATTTCTAGTGGTTGACTGCTAACTGGACATTGCTGACATCATCAAAGCCACTGAGACCCACTAGTCACTAAAGAAATACAGGCAACTCATACCCACTTTTCACAAGAATATTCTGAGGTGAGGTTTAAATCAAGAGAAGTTGTTTAAGGAAATGATGGTCAGTTTAGGGGAAATGCCAGTTAGTCACATCAAACAACCTTATGAATCTAGAGGGACCTTTTTTTTTTTTTTTGTGGGAATATGTTTTCCTCTCTGCTGAGATTATTAAAGAATTAAAGCCAAAGGACATAAACCCTTGTGTACTACCAGGTGCAGCTTCAGGGGCAACCCCAACTAAGTCAGCAGGGCTGATTTTAAAAGCAGAGTTCTTAAGAGTAAATATTTGTCAAAACACTCCTGGTTTTGACAACCTCGGTCAATCAGAACTCCTTTGACTTCAGCCAGTATGGGCAGGCATTGCTTTGTTACCAGTGGTAAAACTTGTAGCTACACATAAGACACAAAAATTATGTTTGGAAAATACAAATTTAAAATTCTAAAGATCTTCAGACTGTTTAGGAAAAAAAACCCAAACCCTCACATGTAGTAATCAAATGGAAATCAGTGTTTAATAATATAAGACGCTTTTTCAGATGGTGCCAAATACAGTTTCTCAAAAATACATTAATTTGATTATTACCGTCTGGCAGGGTACTCTTGCCATTTTGCTTCTATCAGTTGAGTAAACATAAAAATGAGGGAAAATTTAAATCTGCTGTAACATGAAACACATCAGCAACTGTTTTGACACTGAAACAGTTGGAAATATGACCTTCCATCTTTTGTAGATGCAGTTTTGAAAGATATCCTATTCTGCTAGCTCTATTTATGAAAGGAATAGCATAAACCAGGTGTGGAACAGTGGTTTAATGAATTAACCTTATACCATGCTTTGAAAGAGATGAAAAAAAGTAAAATGATTCCAATAATACTGCTATACTAAACAAAAATCGGAATGAAAATGGCATATTTTTTCATAAGCAAAAAAAATAATTGGTGGTAAACAAGCATGGAGAAGTCTGATTTTTGAGGGCAGTGCCCTTTTTTGATATAAGAGAAGAACACTTCATTGAGACTTTAGCTTGTTTAAAAAAGAAGACCATAAGAACTGCAGCACTGGATCCTATATTTTATTTCATACCTACATCTTATTTCATACCATTCTATCATCCTTATGTTCCCTAATTGTTTCACTTTAAATATGCTTGCTAATTATTGACCAACAACATGATCACATACAGAATACTTGAGTATTGATTAATTTTCAATAAAGCTGATATCAATTTGTTTCTCAATGGGATTTAAGGCTATATGTTTTTTTTTGCTTTGTTTTGTAGATCTGGACTTTAAACTAGATATTAGCTCCATTAAGAAAGTTTACCTATAAGTAACCCCATGAAATTGTACTGTTTGTGGCGACTTACCTGTGTGTTTATATACTGTGATTTTCCACTGTCATAAGACTTTTGGGTTACTAGCAATACTATGGAGAGCTGTATAAGTCAAATGAAAATGAGATATACATGTAGGTCAAAATAGATTTCCACTGTGGGAGGCATATTTGTGATGTATACCTACCTTGAAATGTCTCCTGTTCTTTTGTAATTTGAGCAACTATCCCATCTTTTTAACACTGTGAAAGCTGTAGGATTCCATGGTATTTAACTTGGCCTCCTGAGTGTTCGCACGAGGCCATTGAAGCTAACTCTAAAATATTTGGAATGGATTGTAAAAATAATAATTCAAATTGCTCTTGGTAGGCTCAGCTTCCAACCGCATAGAATTCCTTTACCCATCTGGATTTGGCAGATCTGGAAGTTGTTATGAGCAGTGAGGACAGGAAGTAGTACCGTTGAGCAGTGTTTAGGAGGGAATCCATTATTTGAATGCAGTCTGAAGCCAATTTGCAAAATGAAGCACTCACTAAATGGGAAAGGAAACTTTAACATGCCATACAAAAGTAAAAAAAGCATTGAGGAGACATGCACTAACAGCTTTAATTTTAAATTAGTTTTTAGTTAAATACTCCACAAAACCGCTTTTCCTTCTAGAATCTGTATCATACGGTTACCAAAAATATTTTTTGTGTGTTTTGACAACTGCAAGAATGGCTGGATACTGGATGACCTCGTGTGATGGCTAGTACTGTTAAGAGAGATAGACCACATTTTTAACATTTTAGAAGTTAATAGAAACAGAATCTCATTGTGAAAGTAGTTTTTAATTTAGGAATTAATTCTTGCAGGCACTTTACTGCAGCAAGAACCCTCTCTGCCACCTCCCCTTCCCTAAAACAACCCAAGAATGAAGTCCAAAGTGTTACTGAAAGTCCAACCTTTACTGAAAATGTGACTGAAAACTTGGCAGCATTAGGAGAAGATTGCCACGAAACACTTCTTAGTGACTTTCTTGATTCTGTCACTTACAGGGGAGCAAAAAAGATCCCCATGTCACAGGATAAAGAAGATATATTATCCTCAAAAAAATGCATTTAGTGAAAATTTTAAGGGTTGCACACAGTTAAGGATGAGTGCACCCCAGATTTGAAACAGACAGTTCTTGTGTGCTCTTGGCTCCGTATCTTTTTTTTTTCTGGTAAATACACACCCCTAAGTGGAAGATTCCTTGCATATCAGAATACAGTTTGCAAATTTGAAAAGTTGAAAATGTGGCTTTAAATCCAAATATGCAAAAAACAAATACTTTATTCATGTCAATAATATGCTGAATACAGTGTTATCCATCTGCTCATGTGTCATTTAATCTGGCACCATTTCCAGTGATGTCATGCCTGGAACGTCCAGCCCTATGGAGAGATACTCACTGGGATAGAGCTGCTGCACTAACAGATGTGGTAATTCACTCTTGGAATGGAGTTCATGTCAAATTGCATATTTGAGTAAAGGAAGTTTCTGCTCTTTAAACCATGTAGTTTTGGAGCAGGCATATGTTGAAAAGACAGGTAAGCAAAGAATTCTTTAGCCATTTCTTCTGGCTGAATATTGTAAGGAAATTTTTAAGGAAAAAATGTGTTCATTATTTAATTTCATTTCATGTCATTTCTACTCAGCTGGTTTTGAGATTGTGCGATAAAGGATGTCTGGCAAAACATATTCCATCTAGATAAAATTCTGTTGCACTAAGAATGTTCCCCCACTTCAGTTAGGAAAAACTGGTCAGTTTTAGAACTACATGTAGCTAAGTGGCACAGTCATCACTCAAGTGATGATGTCTAGTGGTAATTACATACCTATTAGTCAGGATCTTCCTACTAAGTGATGGTCCTGTTGCCACAGTCAGTGCAATAATTGCTAAAGAGTTTGAAAAGAGTAAACTGTTAGGGCTGCAGAATGGGATTGTCCCAGCCATGCTGGCTTGCCTGAAATTTTTTTTTCTTATCACATACTTGTGATTGTCTGTCAGAAGTGAAAATTTGTACAAGACCTATGCAGACAAAAACAGTAAGATGAACAGAATGCAAAGTCCAATTTCTCCCTGTTTTTTGTGTCATCTTTAAAAGTGAAATGTTCCATATCACTGAACACCATTAGAAGAAAATGGTACTTCATTCATGACTCACAAACACTGAACTCTAGTTTCTAGCTAATGGGGTTTTACCACAAACAACCAGCTACTTTAAGTCATTATGGGTAATCAAAAATCTGATGCAGCATGCACTTCAAATGCTCCTAGTTACATGGTCATCAATGATCAGAAAACAAAAAACACAGATGTTTTAAATCTGTTGTATCTTTATACAACAGTGTTTGGTTTCCATACATTTTTAAGGGAAAAAAACTTACTGATAAACATTAGTTTCAAATGTAGTTACAGACAAAATAATGAGCTAGGAAAAAAAAATTTAAAAATGAGTTCAACATTTGCTTTCTGCAAAGACTCCCATATTAACTATAATTGGATTAGAAAAAGATGGCAAGCAAGATATTGAATGCAGTATGGGGATTTAATTATACACATCTGAATTCTTAGTTCATGCTGCTGATTGAATGTTTTATTGCAGAATAAGAAAAACCATTCTGTCAAATTCATTGAGATTTTAATTCTTGAATCCTAAGTAAGTGTTTTGTTTGACAATATTTCAAAAAAAAATGACCTTTAAGAAAACATGCTGAATTCTAGTAAATATTTAAAGGAGATACAAATAATTAGTAATCTAGGTGTTTCAAATTTGCAATTTGTTTTCAATGAAACTGTAAACAGGTCTACAGCTCACTAAATTTTTAAGTTACACCAAAAATGGTTGTATAATGGATTTTTTTTCTCCTTTTCTTATTTTGCTAAGAAGTGTTCTCAGTCAGTGCTCCATTAGGTATGATTTAGAAAATAAAAGCACAGGAAAAATAAGTATTTTTTTCCATTCTTATGCTAAGCTTACTTCTCACTTGTTAACACGTACTCTAGCAAAACATTGACCATTTCAAAAACTAAATGTGTTCGTGAGAATACAAGAGTGTTACTTTTAGGGCCTCATTTTCAGTCAAAATGCCTCTGTTTGCTGATCCTACCTGTTCTTGCAGAGAAGTGGTAGAATTAATAGAATGAAATCAGTGAAAATATTTCAAATGTGTGGAGATAGTTCCACTTGCACATATTCTGTTTTTATAATTCTTTAGTTTCTAGAGCATTTGTTCAGCTATATTTTAAACGTGCCAACATCATGTTGAGAAATCATAATGTAAGAACACAAGATACTTGAGCACTGATATCCAGAAAAAAATGGTGATCACAAAGTTGTACCCAGAACTGAATAACCATTTAGCATTTATAATACCATACCAAAATATGACAGGCAATATTTCTTTGAAAATTTAGTATGAATCTTTATATTATCGTGGGCAGCATATCATGCCATTATTCAAATCCTGCTGTCATATGCTGTCCACCATGTTAGAGATGGTGTCACCTAACACAAATACATTACTTCAATTCGCCTACAGAAGCCTGTGTAGACAGAACTTGCATAGATCTTAGGTCTCTTAAGATCTCATTCTAACTGAATTATTTTGCTTTGTATCACGGATAAATTGAGGTGATTTTCCAATTTTGATGTCCAAGTTTCCATAGATGACATTCAGAAGCACTTACATTAATCCTTATGTTTGTAGGCAAGTTTAACATCTTTACACAAATACTTTTTATCTTTTGAGTGTCCTTTTAAATGCTATTGTCTTTTGAATCTTGGAAGAGCAGTAGAAGCATATCAACTTCATCATGAGAAGAAATGCAAATTCAGGTACCTGCTGATTGCTGAGGGATTTATTTTCCTAGGTCTGACTTTCCCATACCTTAGTTCCTACTGCTGGAGAAATATACTCATCTTTTTTACATAAGGCAGAATTTAACCAAGCCATGCCTAGTAATAGTCAATCTGTGCCTATATATATAGTTTACTATCCTTGATTGCAGCAAGAAAAGAATAAGCTTTCTAGACTCGTCTTGCAGGTCAAATAGAGTCTTAACAGATAGGAGAGGCTGGGAAGATTCAAAAGACAAAAGTAATTACATTGCTTTAGAAAGTTAATAGACTGTACTGGCCTAAATCCCATCTTCTAAATTTTTTGCTTTGGTGTTCTGCAAATCCAGTAGAAGACAACAAATTTAATATTGAATAAGTGGTGGATGAAGGTACAGTGGAAGTAATTGTCTATAAAGAAAAAAACCCAGTAAAAATTAAAAGCCAAAAGGGAAAATCTGATTACATTCCAAGCAGAGCACCTTCATTTCCAGAAAGATTTCTGCTGTTTCTCACAGTTTTGGAAAGGTTTTCTGATGACAGAATGGATTTTTTTTCCTGCTGCTCTCTTCCCTTCAGTCTGTCTACAAGCAGTTGTTGAAATAGATTTAAATGTGCAAATGGTATTTTGAATAGAGTCTGGAAACCGTAACACATGAGAAACGACAAAGGAAAACCTCTTTAAATGGGAAAGAATGAAAGGCAGAGCAAGTAACTTTGTGAGAAAGACTGAGAAGTTCCTTCTGGTGTTTGGTGTAGCAAAAATGTAGATCTTCTGGAACTTCAGTTGACATTTATACTCACTGGTAATTGTATATTACTCATTAATGTTTTATTCAATGAAAATAGTACACATGTACCTGATACACATGTGTGTTCACATACATGAAGAGGTTTCCCAGAAATCAAATACATTTAAATTTATGCCTTTCCATAGAGAAAGCACACAAGTGATTCTAATCCAAGTTCATAAAGACTTCTGTTAAGGAGACACTGTCACAAAGACTGTGCTAGATTTTATTAAACTATCTCACCAGCCTTAGACAATTAGACTGAGAATTTCTCTGAGACAGCAGGGAACACTTAGACTGGCACTTCTGGCTTCTTTACTGAGGACAAAAAAACCTAGTGTATCATCAAAGAAGACTTCATGGGGTTCTGAGGTCTCTCTAACTGAGGTTCAACTGACTCATCACATTGCCCAATTTCCTCATGGAGGTACTTAACTTTCTGTACTGAAAATCAGAGCCTGTGAACAACAAAGGTTTGGATAGACAACACTCATTATAGAAGATCTGCCTGAAGGAATAAAATTCCAGCCAGAACCTCATTCACTAGGTCCTCACAAACAAGAATATAGAGGGGAGAAAGTGGGGAGCTATGTGATGAAAATTAAAAACATCAGTATATTCAAAAGGAAACAAAGGCATAACAAGTTCCCTCATCAGCCCTGTCCTCACTACAGATATGGCGTTAGTAAATTCCCTTAAACTAAAGAAAACAATTAAATCTGCCACTGGGGGACACTGAATTGTTTCAGTCTAATTGTTCTTACTTTGTTGCTGTATATTGCTGATAAAGTAACCATTACATAGTAATTATCCAATGTTAATAACTTCTACCATAAACAACTGTAGCAAGGACTCAGCTTTGACAGAGTCCGTTAGCACACTGTACACTGGCTTGTCTGGCTGTTCAAGAAGTATGCCCTGAAAATGCACAGACTCTGATTTTGATAACTGCTACAGTTGGGATGTTCTTCATATCCTTTCAAGCATTTGTATACACAACACAGGCACCCTCACCCCTCAAACTTAGGGCAAATAGCTGGATGTCATTCGTCATCAGTCATGTATCTCCCTCAAAACCTGAAAATTCTTTTGCTCTCTCCCTAGACACATGCTTTTGAATACTTGTTCTTTTAAGAGTTTCAGTTACATACAGCTTTGTTAATTTAACAAAGATGTAATGAAAGAGGTGTCCTTATGGAAGAGGAAGATTCACATTAAATTGACCTACTCACTTCTAGATGTCTTCCATTAAACAAAAAGTTTGGTCCATATAGTTATGAAACAGTTGAATAGAAACAACAATAATAACAAAAAGATTCCAGAGGTCTATCTTGAGTCAATTATATTACAGGCTGCAGATCTGTTTCAAGGGTTTCCTCTCCCATTTGCAATTCATCAAGAATGTTGGAACTTTGACAAAGTGATTGAGCTGGAATAGCAGGTACCAACCATACCCCTCAATAAATCTCCCTTTCCCTAAAAGAAGGGAATGTATTATAACCACTTAGCTCCCACAGGTCTCTAAAAAAAAAAAAAAGTTTTCAACCTAAGTTCCCCCCCCAAAAATAAAGAAAAACCAAACCACAATGTTAATTATATACGTTTCTCTGCTACTTTAAAACTAATTCAATTTGAAGTACATGGAAGAACATTCATGACACATTTATGATGTCTGTGGGGCACTGTTTATGATATGTATGTATAAGTAATGTTTTAAATAAGAACCACTCATCTGTGAAATTTCATCTGATGTTGACTTTTAGGAAGCTGCTTTTTTCTCTGCTCTTGAGGTGAAAGAGAGTAGCTGACTATCTTCCTTGGGAAAGGGGAAACCTATCTTTCTCCCTGCTTCCAAGAGAAGGAAATGCTTCCTGTTCCTAATCAGAAATCAGCATTACATTTTTATGTGTATGCTAACCTTCATCTTCCTCCTCTCTCCATGAAAATGTCAGAGTGAACTTGGTATTTTTGTGTCGTGTTATACTTAGTCACTTAGAAGACTTGGCAAAGCACAGGAGAAATAAAATGCAACTTTTCTGGTGAGTCTCATTTAAACGTAGGATGTGCCATATCTGAGGCTTTGTATATCATGTTGTTGATATGTCCCAGGTGAAAAAGAAGAGATTTTGACCTTCCTGAAATTGTATAGTATTTTATATATTTTGGGTCCTCAGGAAATTATAATTTTCTAAAGGGCAGACTACCTACTTTGGCTTCTCTAATCGAACCACCAACATAGACAGTCAGCCTCTGTCAATGTTACTGTCTTTCAAAGCACTTGCATATTGGAAGTTGCCTATCTAAAGAGTGGCCTTTCACTACACATAGACACTTATTTTACAGTAAAAACACAGACCAAGTGTAAACCAGGTTTACAAAAAAAATAAACATCAAAACCTCAGATCTGATGAAACATTGCCCACTATATTGAATTTGAAGACTAAATAATTAACATACAGGCAGATGAGGTGCCAATCATGACTAGTGTACCTGTTAGCATTGCTAAAAAATACACACTTGTAAAAGTTTCAAGGGCCTTTTGAAGATAGATTTCATAAAAGCATATAAGCATGCATATAGGAGCTTTTGATAGAAGAGTTATACTGCTTGGAGTTGTGTAAAAAATCCCAAATTCCAAAGAAAAACCCATGATGAAGGCTTTGTTTTTAAAAGTCTGTGAAAGCTACGTGTATATTGAAGCAATAAAGGAAACCATATGTGTACTAGGTCTTAATTTATTGCTTTGTTAAATGAATTGTTTCCATACAACTTTCCTTACATTAAGATGTAAATGTGGGAAATAAAAGGTGGAAGCTGAAAATATCACAGAATTAATCCCTAAAGGAGGAATCTGAGATGTGTTCTTGCCACCTGTGAGATATTAGCAGCAAGATGTGAATAGATCTGATAAAATTAGTATGTATTGGTAGTATAATGCAGCTGTTGCAATGTAACTTTTGGCTTACATGAGGCTTATTCATAATCTATTTTTATGATTTTCAAAATCCAGCAAAATTAAAAAAACCCACTGTCTAATTGTTACCATACTGTTGATTCAAAAGCTATTTGCAGTGCACTCAAGGAGCAATTCCCTCTTCTTTCCTCCCCCTCTGCAGCCCTCCTTCCTCCAACTCTCAAGTGCTTCTAGTTATAGCATTTGATTTATAAAATTAAATTTGGGTCCATCTTAAAACTCATAATTAAGACATTTTGGATAAATGAAATACCATTTAAAACCTCCTGATGCCACCTCTACTTCATATTATTCCTTTCTTATGATCGAGTAGAGTATAGTTTCTTCATTGTCTAAATGTTTTCTCTAAAATAGTGTTTGCATTTATGATATTAGTTTTGTTTTCACTTTTTTTTTTTTAAACAAAACCCTTTTATTTGTTTTTAACTTTTTTTGTTGTTATTTTTTCTTATGTCTCCATAAAAAAAAGAGGTGTGACTATGGGTATTCAATGCATGCTGAAGTTACTTGAATTGAAAAAAAATACATTACCATATAAATGTGACAAACAGACCCTGAATTTTATAATTATTCTATTGAAATATTGTCAAAATAGACCAATAGAATTCATATTGACTCTAGAATAATTGAAAAGATTAAACAAGAGGTTCCAAGTAGATTAAATTTCTAAGATTTTTTGCATATTCTGAAAGTAGTTCTGGAATTCCCATTTATGACTTAATGTGAATGCGTAAATAATTTCAAAAATTGGCCGTTTTCTCATATCTATTTGATTTACTAATTCATATTTGGTTAATTTTACTGGGAAAAAAAAATCATTTTAGCTTTCATTTCATTTGTTGTGTTAAGCCCCTAGCAGACATCCAGACACAACATGCACTGTAAAAAAAACCACAAAACCAGCACCACCAAAAACCACCAAACCAAATCAAAACATGATCCCTTTTTTAAGAAGATAGTCTTCATCTTGAATTGTAGTCACATAGGTGTCAAAACCCCCCTCTCATTATTACTGTCCTAGGAAAATCAGTCCATGTAGTGGGTGCTTTATATTAAATAAAATTGTATTGTCTATGATCTCATTAATTGATGCCAAGTCTAGTTTTAACATAGGCTATTTTTATCCTCTTTATTTACATCATCATTTGCATGCACCTATATACACATGCATCTTAGAACACGTTTAAATTTAAATCAAAGTACTGGCTTCTAAGTTGACAAGACAGAGAAAAAAAAATCTTATAGTCTTAGAAGTTTCATGAGCAAAACATGCAAGAGACATGTATTTTCTATGTTCATATCACGTGGGAAATCACCTGAACCTGGCCTCACTTGGCCTGTAAGTTTACCAGCCTGAAGAAGCAGTTATATGCAGTGGTTCAGAACAGATAGAAAGACAAACATTGATCCATTTCATGGAAGGACTGCAGGGAAATTGCAAGGAAATACTGTAGTAGTTTCACTGTTTCCAAATGCTTATTCTGTTCTATTTTTGTCTTACTAAAATACTTAATTTCCTCTTCAGAGCCATCTGTAAAATTCATTCTTGATCTTCTTGGTCCCCTTTTTGGGTAATTTGTGTATTCCAATGTCTGTGTCCTATTTAGTTACTTGTATAGTGCATTGTTTTGCAGTTACATTAACACTCACAGTCTAAAAATACAAAGTCTGTTCACCAGCTTTCTTGTGACTTTGCCCAAAGCTATTTCTCCTACAACAGTAGGCAAAATTACCACAATAAAAGAAGGAAAGATTTCTTTGTTCCACTTTTTGTCTCAGAATGGGTAAACAAAAAACTGGATCTATTGTGAGGGATGATCCTTAGAAATAGTCAATTAAGCTTTAACAAACACTAGATAACTTAAAATGGTCATTGAAATAAACTAGAATTAAGTATTCAACATGTAAATGTTTTCATAGCTTTAACCAGTTGGAAAGTATCAGAAAGGCCTTTACAAGATGTTGAGTGGTGTAGTTCTTTTTGATGTTTCAGGTGCTAAACTGATCTTTATGTATTCCTCTCCAATAGCTTAGGGTAAATAACTCTTCTTTTTGAATGAAACATTTCACTAAAATTAAGGCTTTGAATTTACTTTTATTTAAAAATGAATAAAATTGCTAATTCGAAATTTTAAAGTATGTTCTGCAAATATTTGAAATTAAATGTTTTCAATTATATATCATAAACTTTGTAATGATATTGGCTTATTGACATGAGTGACTGTGAAAAGTTATTCTGTCTTGATGACTTATTAAATTATAAAGCCACCTTTTGCATTTACACAGAAACGTATTAATGTCAAAAATATGGTTGAAATTTCTCCAATAAATATGAAGAAATTGCAAGTATTAATCTACTGACACACTCCCTACTAATTGCTGGGAAAGTTCCGTTTATAACATTTAAAAACCTGAAAAAAATAATATGGAATTAATCTGAGGAAATCGTAACCTGCCCATGGGTACTGAATGAAGAAAAGCAGACACTATGGATTCAGAATAAATTATTAATCACACAGACCTCAACATTGAGGAACATTTTACCTCACTCTTATAAAGGAATGTGACTGCATACTTAAAGGCCTAATCCAACATCATTTAATCCTTTCTGAAAGGAAGTGCACAATCATCAGTCATTGACTTCATGCCCTTGACATTTCCTCCTCCAAAAAAATCACATAACTATATTTGCACTCGAGACACAAATAGGGTTCCATTGAACTTAGTAAGACACTCTGAAGGTGAAGCTAAGCAGATGCTTAGGTTTTGATAGGCTCAAACCCATTTGTAGTACTAAAAGCAAACTGAATGAAATAGCTCTTACTTATCAAGCAGCAAAGTTATTGCCTAGATATACTATAAGAATAATTCCCTTAAAAGCAGCATTTGCATGGGCAATAATTTAGAAACAGAAATTGTGCTGTGGATCAAAAGATTTTAAACAGTAGATTTTAACTAAAATGCATTATGCTGGAGAATGTCTCCAGAGAAGGAGACTCCACAACCTCCCTTGGGCAGCCCATTCCAGAGCTCTGTCACTCTGTCACTCAACCATTATTCTCACCTCACTGTACTTTTTCCACAATGGTATTTTCATCTTCCCTGTAAGGCCTCTGTAGTGACCCAGGAATTACCAACTCAGGTGATAGACTCAGGCCACATGAACTAGATAAATGATGCACAGTCACTTGGAACATCAGAAACAAACCACTTGCCAGCAATCCATAAATGGACAGAAGGCTGTTCCTTATGTGACTAAAATAAGATGTGATAATCTACAGAGTCCAGGAAAATAAGTTTCCCTTATTGAGAAGCGGAGGGGCAGGGCAATGAATAGTGTGTGTATGCGATGTATTTTAAAATGTAGAAAAGTCTAATTTTAATTTTTTTCTAACTCTTATTTTAAGACTTAGAAAAACAGCTGGGTATTAAACAGAAATGCAATACTGCTGTCCCAACATTAGTATGAACATGTGTTGTACAAGGATAACAGAAACTGCTAAATAAACTATGAAGCAGTTTCCCTATTTAAAATGAATAGAATCCAGCAAAATGAGTGTTTAGTACAGCTCCCAAACAAAATCTCTCACTTGACAGAATGTGTCCCTGAGTTGTTTTGGTTAACTGTATCCAAATGCCATGACTGCATTTGTCTACTCAAGTTTAGAGCTTCTTCTCCAACACTGCATATCTGGGTCAAGTGCTTTAAACATCCTACACTTTACCCAAGGTGTCAAATTGTGCCAGGCAATGATTTGTATCTCTTTCTATTAGAAGATCATTGTTGCAATGATGTAATTGGAAACTGAGTTGTCACAACCCAAATGAATGACATTGATCTTTATGAAATGATCAAATCTTTCAGAGAAGAAATCAAGCTTCCAGATTGTACCCCCGTCACTGTTTGTAAGTGGAGTAACAAACTTCCATAATTACACCATTTCCTTTGCGGGTATAACTTGTGGTAGGAGGCAGAAAGAGGAATATAGAAAATTGAAGAAAAGCCACAGACTCCAAAAACTTCTGTGTACCTAAGAGATTTTTGTATAATATGGCACTAACACTGGAGTACCTGAAGGAAATGACTGAAAAATAGACCTTTAAATTGTGTTTTAAGATCAGTTGCATTTCTATGCTGATATTTCTATTGATTGCCTCACAGTGTCACTGGTCCCACCATAAACTGGATAAGGGGTTTGAATCACTCACAATTTTTCAACAAAGGCCTTTGAATCAAGATTACCTTAGGAATAATTTATAAGATGTAGGTTACTTTCAGGAGTGCTTATAAAACAACTTTTTTTTTTTAACCAGTTTTTTTATCCAATCAGCACATATAGTTCTTTGTGTGTGCATATAATATACACATGTGATCTATAAACACCCTAATATGCTATAAATTTAAAATGTGGAGAACCTGAAAGAGCAAAATTACCAGCATTTCCACCATCTCCTTCTCTTTGATTCTATCTTTTAATTTGAAAATATACTATCAAAATAACAAAAAAAAAAACCCTCATAAAATTAACTACTTTATATGAAAAATACAGAATGTAAAGTGCTGACCTACCAAAATGCTTCAACACAGACCAGACTAGAAAGAATTTTGATTGTGAGTTGGGATAACTTAAAGTATAGAGCTTTCTAAAAGTATTCTTCCTTAGCCTTTCATAAATAGAATTAAATGTCTTTTTCTTTCTTTCTTTCTTGCTTGCTTGCTTGCTTGCTTGCTTTTTCTTTTTCTTTTTTTCCTTCAATTCTTATTCTTTTTCCTTAACCTTACCACCAGGAGAGTTTGCAGGTAAATTGTGTGCACAAGTGGAGGCAAGCGTGGGGATTGGCTTACAGGCTTGCCCTGCGGTGCAGCTGGCAGACCTTCTGATGGGCTCTGTGATGTGGTTATTCTTTCCTCTCCTAAGAACTAGATTCCTGTTTCTGCAATGTGCCAAAATAAACAGCTGTGTTTTAAAAGGGATACTTCTGTGAAAGTGCTTCATCAGATCTGAGCTGCTGAGGTGAGAGTCATCAAGGGGACACAGGGTAGAGAAGTCAGGAAACTGTAAAAAAATATTTTTTTCCCCTGTATCTCTTTTTGTAAATGAATTAATATTTATTATATGTTTATGCCGTATGTAATGTGATATACTGTGGCATGTAAGCCAATCAGAAATGGGCAAATCCTGAGAGAGGACAAGTGGTCCAAAATGCATCTGTAGAAGAATTGCAAATTGGGAGTAAAACCACAGAAATGTTAAAGGATAGAAATATAAATCCATTACAGCCAATCCAAAGTGCCAAAATAGGACAAATGAGGCCAAAAATACCATAAGAACTCATACTTTTATGTATTTTGGCAGTTGTCCCTCTGACCTGGCTCAAACTGGAAAATGTAAATGAATATGAACTTAATAATAAAAAAGAGAACCAAACATTGTAATATAATTCCTCCACAAATGTTAATTTCATGTTTGATATATGAAACAAAGTTCAGGATTATCATAATTTATTCAACCATCACTAACTTTGACAGTCATGTTAGTAGGTTAATCTATATTTAAACTGGACTTTATATTTGGGGTTTAATTTTCTGTATTCGATAATTTCACAAAAATTGTCAACCATAAGCATTGAAAATTATAAGTGAATTCTCAAAATAATAAAAAAAACCCTTGCTTAAAGAGGAAAAAAGAGAAATAGAATTTAAAAAATGTATGCTGTGGTTGCTTTTTTATTTGTGTGGTTATTTCTGAGATTATAAAGTACCATCTGGTTATTATTTTAGAATTTTTGTGTCACTACACAGATCAAAAAAATAAATGGTGGATGTTTTATTTTATTTATTTGTTTAAAAAAAGTCCCTTGCAATTTGCTTGTGTAATTGTACATACAAATATTTAAATTTCTCAACCAAGATACAGATAATACCAGAATGTCCATATGATCAGCCTTCTTAGGAGTCAGAGTGAGTATTGTTTAAGCATTTACCTATGTGTATCTTGAACTACTTGCAATGGATAATTGACATCACAAAGCAATTCTTTTAAATAGTTTTGTTGAAAAAGTTATTACTGGAAGAGTGAGAGAGAACTGTAAGTATTGTCATTAATCATGACAGAATTACATTAATGTTACTAAGAAAAACCTAGACTTCTCAGGAGAGCGGTCCAGGTGTGATTAAGCAAGGCAGACCACTTGAAGGGAAAGAATATCTTCAAGAGTGTGTCTTTGTCTTGAAGTGTGAAGGCAATGAAAGATGTGGTGAGGTCCCTGGTTTCTGCATCTACTGAAATAAATTGCATTATTAAATTAAAAGTTGAAAAGACTACTGCATGTTAGTCTTAATATGTGCACAGACTAGTAATTTCAAATACAAAATTACTGTGCCATAAATATACTATGAGAGGCATAGCTTGCTGAAGAGTAGATTGAGAAGGTGGAATAAGCCTGAAAATTATGTGCAATTAATGTTGATTAACAGCCATCCTTCTGTTTTTGGCTATAAAAACAATTCACCATGATGAACATAGTATATAATTTTTTTTTTTAGATGCTCCACAGGGCTTTTTTTTCCTTCTTTTTAATTATTAAGTGTATATAATGAAACTGAAGTAAGTAAATGACAACAGCTGTATATGGAAAGCTGTTATAGTGGAAGAAGTTTGTTTGGTTTGTTTGTATTTTTAATGCTTTAAGACTAGATATGCTTTTATTTTAATATGCAGTGTGTATAATGAGAGAAGAGAAACAAGACAAGTTGTGCCAAAAGTTAGAAAATCTTAATTGGCAGGAAAAAAAATAAATCAGAATGATCCCTTGGAATTTTCATTATCATCACACAGAGTATGATAGGCATATTAGTGCCACTTAAAAGTGATGAATCCTAGGGGGGTTTATCATGTTTCAGTCATGCTGCAGACGCTAATCCTGGAAATTCTCAATTTCCCCTTCATGCACCTATAATTTTAAAGTCATTCTTTTCCCTTTGATTGTATAGCTTTCATGATTTATCCAGACATATTATCACTACCTTGGTTCTAGCCTATTTTACTTCTTGCCATAGCAACATCTATATTTTCCTTAGCTTCATTTTTATTTTTACTTTCCCCCCATGTCCTTTTGTACCCTCTTTCTCTTCCTGTTCTTTCTTTTGTTCCTTCTGCTTTGCTATCCCTCTAACACTTGTCTGTTTAAACCATTTACCCTTTCTGTCCTTTGAGCAGAGACTTTAAACATCTCTATAGTTCTTCATTTGGAGGGAGGCAGGGACTTCCCTTTACTACTTAGAACACATAAGCTTATTAAGGATTTCCAGGAAAAATTCCTAACAGAAGTTGTGTGTTTTCATTTGTATATCTCCAAAGTCACTGGATTGCCCTCCCTTTTTCTGGTGAAACCCCTTTTTATTTGAATGAGCTACAAGCAATATCCTGAGGAAAATAATGCTCCTGATGTCTGTTTCCTACCCAACAGCTATACAAACAATCATTAGCCATTTACAATTCAAGGACAGTATCTGTATGGTAAAGTATTACCATGGACCTTTCAGAGGTCCCCGAAAATCTGAGACATAGAGATATCTCTGTGGTCCTGAGACAAAGGCTACCTCGAAATGAAGGAAGAGTTCAAAATAACTATTTGTGGGTAGGAAGAATTTTATCCCACAGCCAACATGAACAATTCACCCAACAATCCTTTTGACTGAATGTGCTGCTGTGAATGTATTGCTCCCTGTATCTGCATGTGATTCTTGGAATGTAGTCGTATTCAGGTGACATGATACCAATAATTATGAATTATGTCAATGAAACTTGAAAATTTTCTTTGCAATTGATTTTCAAAAACTCTAGGTGTGCCAATTCTTAATCCTAACCTCACTGCTCCTTGACAAACATGTTGTAGCCATATTACAAGCATTCTATTGTCTTCATAGTTACTCTTGACATCCTATCATAAAATCTTTCTCTAGATCTGACACATATTTCAGAAAATTCAGGCAATTAAGGGAATATAAAATTAGAAGTTTACCAGTGAGGAAAATCTATGTGTCACAAGCCTGATGAGTAATAATTTGACTTATTTAAGACCAAACTGAAATAGGTCTGAGAAGAGACCTAATAAACCTTTAAAAGTGTCACCTTGCTGCCAAGTTAATTTATTGTCACTGAGTAAATGATGTAACACAGATGAGATTCATAACATCTAGTGCAATGACTTGAACATCCATTAAACAGATTTAACTGATGCTAGCCACCACTTATACATGGGTAATATGTGTTATTTTTTCCATTTTTTATGAGGTTACATAACATTAAGTTCATGTGGCGTAGTTAATGCTAGAACAAAACACAGCTTAGGAGAATGCAGCATAAAATCTGTTTCACAGATGTTTGATCTTGCATTTTCTAGCTAGCTTGGGTTTTTATGCATGTGTGGAAGGAGATGATAGTCACAGAGAAAGACAGTCCACTACTTATCATGTATTAGGAGTTTGTCTCAAATTATGGGGTAATAATTCCACCACAGCATTCTGTCAAGGATGAATTGTGACAAGTGACCCCTCTGACTAATAGTAGGTGAAGCTAGTGGCATCACTTAAGTTGACTATGCTACCCAACAGAATACCTCAATTTCATGTCTTAAGAATTTTATCAAACCATTTGAAAACACATATTTATGAATACCTAGGGAAATGCAAACCATACGATTCGAATTTTTCTGAGAAATACATTAGGTTTCTTCCTTGTTAATCCACTCACTTTCCTGAAAGCTCAAACTCCTCAGAGATTTGGAGCAGAATTGTGAAATAACAAAAGAAGATAAGCTCTTTGCCAAAGGTCTAGATTCTACTGCCCCTGAAACTCTGCACATTATAGCAAAGATACATGTTTTATAAAAGTTTGTTCATATTCAGGAAAAACTTCTTAGAGTTTGAACTTCTGGTCTGTGTTGAGTCTGGGTATTGAACCATAAATGAAGTTCAATTTTTCCATGTTTTCAGTTTCTTTATCACTTGCAATTCACTGTGTGGAATAAAGTCTGTGGAGGACCATCTCTCATGAAAGAAATGCCATGTTGCCACAGGGGAAGACTGTGTAAAGTTTTCCCCCTAAGGAGGAAGGAGTAGCAGAAACAACATGGAACAGACTGCAGCTGATCACGACAACCATTCCCTGCCCCCTGCACATCTTAAATTGTGTCATTGGTCACTCCAGAAATTTGTTTATAATAACTTCTATCCTGTATTTCACCTAATTGGTAGTCCAAGAACTCTAACCTCCATATTTTTCAGAGTACCAGGCTTTCTGATATTAAACAAATATTTTTGCTTATATATGTTGGGAGTGATTTCTTTGCTCTCATTGTTTTTGAAGTGATTTCATTATAAACTGTGGTGAAGGGTAGAAATATTTATCTCTGCAGTGATTTCCTTTTCTTAGGAATCCCAGGACATACATCTAATTATGGAAGTTACTCCAGATCTGAAGAAAGAGCTGCAGGATTCAGTAAAGAATTCTAAGACTTAAACTTCAGCTGTGTTTTTTGTTTCAAACTTTAGATATTGTCACACTCATGTGGAGAGTGACCTTTGCTGATGAGTGTTGCTCTGCTACCTGTTTGCTCTCTCCAATCCTCTTCTATATTGCTTTCAGAGACATTGCAACAAATTAGTGACTGTGTCTTGGGAGGTACGGAGGCTAGAGAAGATAGATGAGAAGGCTGTAATTATGTCATATAAACCAGTTTTTAATAGGTTAACTTAAGTAATTCCATTAGGTTACATCCCAATGAAGTAATGTAAAACTGTTATATTTTAACTGTCAGATGTTAAACTTCAGGAAACCACCTATATTTTTGTGCTATTGACATTAGTCAAAAATTAATCCTTGGATATTTTTCCAAAATGATGTGTGATGTTTTAACATTTTATTATTGAACTTGTTGGAACTGGTTCTGAGAATTTGAATGTTAAAATTATTCCCAACCAATCAAGAAATAGAAGGAACAAGCAGCGATTCATACCCAATTGTAAAACCTCACATTTCTGATGGTCACAATGAACCTTTCAAATTGACCAAAATATATTTGCACAATGTATTTGACAAATAATTTCAAGATTATGAGTGCTGCAGAAACCTAGTTCTACACACATTGACTATTCACAGTCAAAAGCAGTGCTAAAAGTATCTCTTAAAGTTATTAACTATGAAATATTTTGCTAGTTCCTCCAGTTCTTAATAATGATGATAAATTCCCCTGTATTTAAATGCAGTCAGATATCACAGTGACAAGCTCCCTTAGGTATATACATAGGCAGAGTGTTTTCTTTCAGTTGTTAACAATATTTTTGAACAGTCTCTGTGTCTCTGTGAAGTCTCAGTGACTTCATTGCAACCCCATAGCTGAATTACTGTAAAGAACAAGTAGCAAACACTGTAGTACTCTGGAATGCTGAGCTGTATTTTGGCTGCATAGATGCTTTTTTTTTTTTTTAACCTATATCTCAGGCTACCAACAATTCAATATGTAGTTAAAATAAGTTACTCTTGACACACAAATCTAAGATAAAGGGAAATTGAAGTTTAAATTATCTTCCTCAGACCCTCAGAAAAGACATGCAGTGTACTTCTTAGTCTGATGTCTAAATGCAAACCAGGCAGCCTCTACATGCACTCATATTTGACAAAACAAAGGTTTTCCCTGGTTTCTGCATTCACTACAACTCTGTCCCTATCTCCATTCACACAGGATACAGAGAAAGATGGTGAGCCATAAATAATTTTAGTTACATTTAGCTGCATGAAGATTTTTCTTCTCCTGTGAGTGCTCTGGAAGCTGTCTGTGTTTAGTGATAGTGGCATTCACAGTACTTCATCGCCATTCAAAAATAAATCTACGTGTCTGCAGCTGTTACAAAGAGTGAAGATAAAGCTGCAGATGACACTTGACTTGCTTTATTTGCACAGAAGCAGTATATCATCAATTTGAGGTCAGACACCAAGTTAGAGGTGTTTCATTAAAATTTAACCTATAGTTCTAAACTGTCTCACATGAACAAGTGAGCTAGTCACGCAGATCACTGGGGGAGTGATTTGGAGACAGTTAAATCATTGACCTGCAACCTCAGAATAACTTTGTTAGTAAAACATTGATTTTCCTAATAAAAAAACAGAGGACAGAGCTTGAGGGCATGCAGGGAAGGAATGCTAATGTAATTTTCATATCTGTCAGATGAGTAACTGCAGCGTTCAGCTTTGTGTATAAAATACACAATGGGAAATAATATACTAAGGGCATAAAAAGCGCAGCAGCCAGTAATTCAAATCAAAACATCACTTCACTGGAAGGATTAAGAGATAGAAGGTGTTGTGGCCCAGGTATAAGTGCAAGTGTCTTTCTGTATTCTTAGGGATGCCTTTCTTTCACTTGCACCCTAATGACCAGCTTGAATATTGATTTTTTTGTAACTCTGCAAATTCAGGACTGTTGCACTTGTTCTCTATGACACATGGGTCACATCTGATCCTGACTGCAGATGCCACTGTAATATTCTATACTTCTTTTTCAAGGAAATTTATTTGGAAACACTGGTTTTATTAATCAACAGACTTCTTGGCACCAGTACCCCTTCTTTTTCTTCTCTCATTAATTCATGGCTCAGCTAAGTCAATTTATATTCCTCTTCAGTGAAGATGAGCATTCAAGTTTTGTTTAATTCACCTATTGTATTTTGTCTCAATTAGGCCTTATATGCCATCTGTTGGACATTTGCTTACTGATGCAAACTGCAGGCTTCCTGATATTGCTCCTTGAGACAGGCATAGTTTTTTACCTCCCTTGCCATGTGCCAACTAAGCTGTTGGAAGCCAGTAATGTAAATAATACTGATCATACCAAGGGTTTCCTAATCTGGTAATACTCAGGCAAACTGAGTACATATGGGCAAGCCTTCCCTGGAGCAGTGTCACTCACCTTGCAGTGAGCAGTGGCCTGCCAGAGCATAGCAGGCATTATGCAAGCTTCTGTGAAGCTGGCTGCTGTGTCCTGACCTTCTCAGTGAGTCTGATTCACAAGAAACAAAAAAGCTTTGACTATATCACAGATGAAGAAGTGTGAATCTCATTCATTTTTTTAAATATTAGTATTTTAAATTCAAATGTTTCCAAGAGCACCATGCAATAATTTACAAACAACAACAAATCAACTTGTTTACACTAGCAGCATAATTTTCATGACTTCTGCTGACATCCAAATGTAGCAGTTCATTAACTTTTTGCTAGCAAAGTGACCTAGTTCTCTAGACAGCAGTATATATAACAATACTACATGTTTTTCTTCATTGTTATCTAAACGTAAAAAAAATCTTATTAACTGCTGCAAGTATTAATACAGCAGCTATATTTTACCATATTTGTTTCTTTGTATAAAAATTTCTACACTTTTCATGTCAGTCTTATGTGTTTATTTCATATTTACTACACATCTACTCTGGTTCTCTCACTGTCTGAATATATAACTAGAAAGTATTAGCTAAAACAAAATACCACATCACCACAACTGTGTTGTAAGCAGGAAATCAAATGTGTGGGATGACACAGCCAATTACCACCAAAAAAAACCCCCAAAAAGCCAACTCAGCAATAAAGTGGACCTCATCCTACAAATTCTCAGAATTGTGACATCATAAACCAAGGGACAGTTTGAGAGAAGCAGAAAGATTGCTGCAATCCATAAAGAGCTTCTGTGATCAGATTTCTACTGCAACTCCTTTTTACTTGGTGGGGTTTTTGTTGGTTTTTTGTTTGTTTTTTCCTCATCTGCTAGAAGAAAATCAGTTTGGTATAAATTAGGCTAAGCAAGATTACCTAATGTTTTAAGAGCCCTTTGGTTCTGTAAAAGTTTTTCCCATTAAAATCATAGAACTAAGAGACAAGGAACTGTACTTGTGTGGGAGCTGTTTCTTTATTTGCTTTGCTTTCTTTAGAAAGGAAACTTCAGAAAGACTTCCCTGCAACATTTAGTAAAAATAATAGTTCCCTTTTATTTGTGTGCTTCTGAAAAAATATTTTAATAATGTTCTTAGGGGGATTAATTTGTTGTTCTCATCAGCAGAAGATGAGACACAAAAGGATAGTGGTCATCAGCCTTTCAATTTGTGAATGACGACACAAGCTCCAGAAAAGACCTGATAAGACACTCTAAGGGAAAATGAGTTGTTTGCTACTTTATTTCACTAATTAAACTAGAAACATTTGTGTCCATACTGCTGGGTGGATTGCCAAAATTGAATTATCTTCTTTTGTAAACTACTTGACCTACCGTTGATGTCAGTCAGAGCAATTAGCCTGCCAACAAAATCATAGGGCAGGGGATACTGTGCCAGACGCACATCATTCTTCCACGCTTCTGTTTGTTGTTTGAAACAAGAAAAATATTCAGAATGCTGTCATGTGCTTAAGTGTCTTCGATTACAAGCTACCACTGCAAAAATCACAAACTTTGACATTTAACTCTTTTGTAATTCTCCGTTCCTTATTGTTCCTCACCTTATTGCTGAGAAACTTAAACCAAATACTCAGACTCTCAAGGACCTACACTTAGGTTGAATATCTCTTCATATATTAAAAACTGAGCATTTATTATTACCATCTGCCTTCCATACTCTTCCAGGTGTTCTGTTGATTTATTAGGAGTCAATAGGCCAAAGTGACTAGTCCCTAGAGCTGTATCTTTCTATTTACTAACTCTGTAGTGCTGCTTTACGCTGGCATTCCCAACAGCAGAGGTGCTGTGTCCCAAGACAGGACTGCTAAGTAACTGTAAAAAAACACTTTTTAAAGCATGACAATTTTCCAAGGGTGCACAGCTAGGTTTTTAACATGCCTAGTTCAAGTCCATTGCAAGGAGTTAAACTGCACAGTTTCCTTCAGTCACCTCTCAAGGTAATGAACCCTAGTAGTGAAGTTCACTCTACTGCAGTTCTTCTGCTGAATATGTTGACCTTTGGCTTCACAAAGAAATTTCTTGTTTTGTGGTACAACATAAAATGGTAAGATTTATCACTCTGTCTGAACCTCTAGGTTCTCAAAGTTCACATGGATAGGGCCATTTTCCTTTTGGAAATAAATACTCCAAGTCTTTACAGTCTCATGAAAGAAAGAATTGGTTAAGAAAATGTACATTGTTCATGTACAACAGATGCAGCTACAGAATAGTCTCTTAATATTTTAATGATCACTCCAGGATCGCTCCATTGTGATTGCCACTGAGCTGGGTAAGTAGCCCAGACCCGTCATCCTATTCATCATAAAGTGCTGAATCTCTTATTTCTGCCATCTTTTCAGCTTTGGGAGATGATGGAATGCAAAGGCACCCTTACTGTCCTGTACTTATGCACTGGAGTTAACAGTGATGTGCAGATCAGTAGTCATCCCTGGAAACAAGGATTATTCCAATGGAAAAAAGAGCCTATGCCTTATTAGGACAGCTATGAATTGCTTTTTTGAAAACAAGATGAGAATGCTTTTTAAAAAATCATTATTGATTACAACTACATTAAATTCTACAACCTTTTTCCCCATTATTGGAAAGTATTAGTGAAAAACAATATTTCTTTCAATAATTTAAAGATTTTTTGTGCTAAATAAATTCCATCCAGATCTAAATATTACTTATTGACTCAAGAGCCTGAAAAGATCTTTTTATAGTCTGAAATACATGGTTCTAGTCATACATTTGACATACCATTTCATTTAAAGAAGAGCAGGTGTCTGGTTTTGCCTAAAACTTTAAAGAATGCTAAACATAAGTCAAATAAGTATTATGTAAACACACCTGTGACCTTAGGTGAAAAAAAAATCCCAACCTCTGTGTGTATCAAAGCAACCCAGAAAACAAGAAGATAAAATCACAGATATTTATGTTGAAACTACAGATAAGCTAATGTTGATCTTTTCTGTACAGGCAATTTAACACCTAAGAGCAAGAATGAACACAAAACTAAAATATAAATTTTATCTCAGATTACCTTTGTGAAAAAAAAAAAAGTAATTTTTTGAAATTAAATTATGCTGCAGGTGAGAGTGAGTTTTGTTGGCCATTTGCAATGAATCTAGAACATAGGACAAAAACTGTCTTCTGAAAGATGACTCATAGGCTTAATCAGTGGTAACATAAAACCTCATTTACATTTCTGACTATTCTGAGTAGTGATCTTGCAGTTAAACCTTCCAAATACCTGTATGATGAAAGAACATACAGCTTCTTTGGAAAAGTCATTATATTATTTGAGGTCTGTTATCTCTTTGATAGTTAAGACTTTACTGCTTCTGAGACTTTTACTCATTTCTTTTTAAGATTCTTTTTTCCTAAATGAGCCATACTGAGAAGATTCTTGAATTCAAAATGGATAATCTCTGACTGAGGAAGAAGGAAAGTAATTGGAACTGTTATCTTTTCACACCAAAAAAAAGTTGATGAAAGCCATTAGTGATTAGTTAACTGTACTGAACAGGGAGGTGGTTGAGGCCCCATCCCTGGACATATTCAAGGTGAGGTTGGACAAGGCTCTGAGCAACCTGGTCTAGTTGAGGATATTCCTGCTTACTGCAGGGGGACTGGACTAGATGACATTTGGAGGTCCCTTCCAGCCCTAAACTTTCTTTGATTCTATGATTGTATGATAATTGAAATGTATTTTTTCTTTCCAGGATTCTATCTTAACTCAAATTCTGATATACCTTTTTAAATCTAATTGCAGATGCAACCAAGTATATATTTTTATCTGCAAGACTTACCTGTCCTCTGAAGTTCAGTAAGAACATTGTATAAATGCCTGGGAGAAAGTGCATTTACATATACCAGAGAGAATCAGAGAACGTGACTTCCTCCTTCACACCTCTTGCTAATGGCTGGTAAGTAAACTAATAGTAAGGCCTAATACCACCTTCTGGGATACTGCAAATCCTTCACAACTGAATGCAAATTATGGTTAAATCTGCTTCAATTCTGGTTTAATTACAAGCCCAAATTTTGGCCTTGCTTCAAACACACTTTTAAAAGACCTGGGATGAGTTCTTAGTGTACCACCTTGCAGAGCATAGGAGAGTGCTCTAATACATGTGTACAAAGATTGAAGGATTTATGGTTTTGAATCTCACTCAAGACAAATTTTGGAAGATATCACTGGAATTTTCTTTGAACACTGCACTTAAGGCAAATTTGATGAAATTCCAGGTGATTCAAAACCAGTGCATAAACCTGTTTCTGTATCCTCCTGTGAACCCACACTATTTCAGCATTTTAAATCCATATAAAATAAGTTCATATAATTCTAGAAGAGAAGGAATCTGGTTTTATAAAGGCACAGGTTTAATTTTGATATTTTTGAAAGTGAAGAGTGTAGAATTAATATTAGGATAATTTAAAATACACCAAGGAACCTAAGAATAGGAAAGCTTGATCTTCTATGTGATATTTTCAGTAAGCTAAGAAAATTTCTTTTTTTCACTGGGCTGTATTCAGACAATATCTCCTCAATGAGAACAACATGGAAAGGGACCCCCCTGGTACTTCAGATACACTAAAGTTATTACACCTTCATAGGATATTATCCTCTACTTTTAAAGAGGACACATTGTCAGTTCCACTGGTCACTGAAAAGCCTCTCTAACATTGTCTGCTTCAGAAATGTGCAATACCAATAGCACTGCTCTCCTATTTGGAGTGGATGTAATAAAGCTCTTGATACATGTGTATCTTGAAAGAACAAGAGTGAGTCTTTTGAAGAGGAATATTTTGAATGTTATTGCATTTACAAGCAACATCACGTTGAATTTGCAAATAGTAAATTAAAGATGATGATTCTTGCTGGCTGTCAGCAGCACAAAGCTATTTACTTCCCTGATTTTGAAGATCTAGAACATTATATAGGCCATTATAATTTCTCATCTACTAATATTAAATTTAGTGCAACTCTGCAATTTCTTCTTTCTGTCAGGCTTTGACTTTAATACGGAGTTAAAAATTGAACAAGAGCCAATTGCGAATAAGAGTTATACAACTCTTGTGGCCAGGAAGGCCAATGGCATCCTGGTATGCATTAAGAAGAGTGTGGCCAGCAGGTCAACTAAGCCTTTCATGCTAAACAGGTGTTTCCAATGAAAGTCACCAAAAAAATGTCATTATTCTGACATTTTAGGTTGTTGATGTTTGTGCTTTTTGTCTTCTGTATCTGAATAGCACTTGGATAATGAAGGTTATGTCTATCAAAGGGAAGAGTGACCTAGATCTTTATATCTGCCTTTGCTGGAGCAGGAATAACCTTGAACAGGTCTTTGAGGATGTAAATTTCTCTCATGACCTGATTTATCTGTATTCAAACATTCTAATACAGCAGGAAGCTTCAAGATTAAGAGTTACACTTAATATACATCTCAATGGGCCCTTTACGTGCATCAAGGCATGCTATCTCTAATAAGAAGACATAATTAATTATAAAATAGGGAATTATTAAACATAAAGACTCATGGAGTTCTTTCCTGTACTGATGCAATCTATAGAACATATTGTGTTTTAGCTATTGCTAAATAGTTAATTTGAAAGGAATGGGATGGGAGTAAATATAATATAATTATTTTTATATTTTTTTAATCAATA